>CABHPR010056387.1:0-17351 GCA_902168415.1 Peromyscus melanophrys | reverse complement strand
GTGTGTGTGTGTGTGTGTGTGTGTGTGTGTGTGTGTGTGTGTGTGCGCGTGCAGTGACTACAGAGGCCAGAAGAGGGCACCAAATTCTCCGGGAGCTGGAGTCACAACCGATTGTGAGCCACCAGAAATCAGTGTGCACTCTGGACGCACAGTCACCTTCCCAGCCCCTTCCCTTGTTTTTGGAGACAGGAATCTCTCACTGAACCTGGCCTGTTTGTCCTGTAGACTAGCTTGCTGGGCCTATGGGTGTGAGCTGCCTCAACTGGCTTTTTTTGTTTGTTTGTTTTTCAAGACAGGGTTTCTCTGTGTAGACCTGGACGTCCTGGAACTCACTCTGTAGACCAGGCTGGCCTCCCACTCACAGAGATCTGCCTGTCTCTACCTCCCTAGGGATTAAAGGCATGTGCCACCACACCCAGGCTCACACAGGTCCTCCTGTGAGCACATACTCCCCTACTGGGCCATCTACCCGGTACAATTTGTTTATTATATGAAACATTCTGACATTCTCTTTCTTATATTTATTTACTTATTTTTCTTTTTTACTTGTTTTTGAGACAGGGTCTCACAAGGAGGCTCTAGCTAGCCTAGAATTTGCTATGTAGACCAGGCTAAAATTGAACTCACAGGGATTCTCCTGCCTCTGCCCCCTCACCGCCTAGTTCTGGGATTACAGGTGTGCACCACTACACCCAACCTAGTTAGTTATTTTTAAGACAGGGATTCATGTAGCCCAGGCTAGACTTGAACTTGGGATATGCAGCCAAGGGCATTGAACTTCTGATCCCCCTGTCTCCACCATCTAAGTGCTGGGATTCCAGGCACACTCCACCATGACTGGTTTCATGTGGTGTTGGGGTTCAAATTGGAATTTCTGGCCAGACTGGGCAGGCGCTCAGCTCATTCGCACACCCACACAAGATTTTTCTCTTCTCGTGACTTCATTTCGTATTTCACATGGCTCAGGGCCTGCTGGAATGATTTCATAACCTCTAGCTCACTCTGACTTGAAATTTCCGCAGCAGCGTTACACAAACCCCTGCCTGGGATCTGGTGTCTTGACTGCAGTGTGACCCTGACCATAACCCTGGAGAAGCCACTTACCCCTCCCCCTAACACCCTGGGCCTGAAAGGACTAGGCTGGCCAGATTTGGCTGAGCCCTGCCCATAGGTAGAGTCCAAGGATCCCCAGGAAATGTCTGCCTGAGCCCACCCTCCTCCGCTCTGCTCACTCCTGACCTGGGCTCAGAGCCCATCCCAGAGCCCCCCAGCCTCCCTGGTGGACGCGGCTTAAGCATGCCCTGAGGTAGGAGACAAAGCTTGGGGGTGCCAGCTGCATAGTCACACCTATGCATGAGGTATCCTGAGGGGCAGAGGGACCGGCTGTGGGAAGAGAAGGGGGTGACTGTGGACAGGGGTCCCCACTTCATCCTTACTCATGCTCTGACACCCAGATATGCGGGTCCTAAACCACGTTCTGAGAGTGGGCTAGCCCTGGGTCCTTCCTCTCTTTCCTGCACACACATCCCCCTTCCCTTCCCGCTCACTTTATTTTCATGAGCACCCTGGCCTACTCCCAAGGGCTCCAAGCCCAGCCCTGACTCTACCTCCCACTCCCCCATCACAGACTCACAGAAGACAGAGGCCATGGAAGAAAGACCATGTGGATTTATCTGAACAGATTAGATAAGGGGCAGGGCAGTGCCTGGGGAGCCAGGCACCCTTAGGGTGGGGAGGCCACCAGCCTTAGGCCAGGCTCCCTCCAGTGGCCTCTTCTTTCCGGGTTCCTTTTGTGTTGACCACTCTGTAGGCTCTTGGGGCAGAGGGAGGAGGCAGGGGATGGTGAGCCGCTGTAGTATGGAGACTCCAGCTGGGGTGCCCATCTGGATGTCAGTCCCCACTCACCTGTGGCGATTCAGGCACATTTGGGACAACTGTCTACACTTCCCACCTAGCAGAAAAGGAAGCAGTTCTCCCATGAGTCAGGAACAGTATTGATTATCACATGCACACTGGGGACCAACAGGGAGACAGGTAGGCCAATCCTGGCCCTCAGGAAGCTCCCAGTCCACTTAATAAACATGTAAAGGGCCAGTGAGAGGGCTCAGCCAGTAAAGGTGCTTGCGGCTAAGCAAGACAACCTGAGTTCTGTTCCTGGAACCTATGTGGTAGAAAGAGGAAACAAGGGGCTGGAGAGATGGCTCAGCGGTTAAGAGCACAGGCTCTTCCGGAGGTCCTGAGTTCAATTCCCAGCAACCACATGGAGGCTCACAACCATCAATAACTGTAGTCCCATGGGATCCAATGCCTTCTGGTGTGCAGATGTACACACAGACAAAACACCCATATACATAAAATAAATAAATCTTTGTAGTTTTTTGTTTGTTTGTTTTTAGACAGGTTTTCTCTGTGTAGCCCTGTAGACCAGGCTGGCCTCAAATTCAGAGATCTGCCTGGGTCTGCCTCCTGAGTGCTGGGATTAAAGGCATGTGCTGACACCCAGCTAATCATCGTTTTGAGAGAGACAGACAGAGAGACAGACAGACAGACCGAATCAACTCGTGAAAGTTGTCCTCTGATCTCTACATGTGTACTGTATGTACACACACACTGAAATAAATAAGCACAGGTGGGGGCAGAACAGTCTGTGCAAAGGCCCTGGGGTAAAAGGGCAGGGATGAATTCCAAGGACAAGAGAGAGGCTGGGACCTGGATCAGAGTCAACCGGGTTTGGGTAGAGATGTTAAGAAGCCCCAGGGAAGTGAGGCTATGGCAGCCCACCTGCCTCTCTGCCCTCCCCTGCCTGCCTGCGACACCCTAGCCTCTTCTCACTGTGTTCCATCAGTGCCCAGCTCTGTTCTGCCCCTGGACCTCTGCAGATGCTGCTCCCTCCAGCCGGGGAGTTTGTAGTCACCTGGCCCTTAGGACATTCTGATTTCACCCCCACCTCTTGCTTGATTGACAAGGACTCTCCTCTCTTCCATGCTCTGGAAGATTGTCAAGGCCTTGCACCGAGTCTCTCGTGATGTGGGTGTGGCCCTCTAAGTGTCCGTCTTAGAGCTGGGGCCTCAGTACCCGGCCTGGGGGCTTTTGGGGGCCAGGAAGTCATAGGTCCGCTCTCTGTCAGTTAGCCCTCAGTGGGAGGAGCTGTCCTAGAAAAATCAGCCAGTTTCCTCCCTGCTCTCTCACTTCCTGTCTTGTCATGTGACCTCTCCTGCTACACCACCCTCCCCACCCGAGGTGGACGTGGGGTGTGTTCATCACTCTCCACTTCATTTTATGTGAAGACAGAGTTTTTTGTTGAACCTGGCGCACACCAACTCAGCTACGCTGGTTGGCTCTCTCTCTTCAGCATGGGGTGGGGGGTGTCACAGACACATGCTGCCACCCCAGGGTTGGGCATCTGAACTCAGGTCCACGTAAGCACTTTACCCACTGATAGCTCCCGAGTCCCGTGGATCCCTTCTTAAGCTACTAGCCAGAAGAAGCAGCACCTTAAGTCGCTCCTTGCTGAGTATTTGATCACAACATCGAGAAAAGCAACCAGCAGAGCTCCCATCAATGTCAGGGTGCGGATGTGGCTCAGGTGATACAGTGCTGGCCCAGCACGCACAAAGTGATGGGTTCGATTCCCAGTGCGGCATTAACCAAGTGTGCCTATAGCAAAGGCAGCAGGATCAGAAGTCCAAGGCTGAGGTGGCAGGAGCGGCTTAGTGATTGGTCACTTCCTACTTTTGGAGAGGATCCAAGTTTGTTTCCCAACACCCATACTCATATAGGGAGGCTCCTATATATCTCCTGCAACTCCAGCTCCAGGGGATCCAACACTCTCTTCCGGCTGTCATGGGCATCTGCACTCACATGTGCACGCACCCACACAGATACACACCTATACACATAATTTAAAAATAAAAATAAATCTCTTTTAAAAAAAAGATATTCAAGGCCATCTTTGGCTACATAGTTAAGTTCAAAGCCAGCCTGGGCTACATGAGACCTGTCTCAAAAAAAACAAACAAACAAAAAATCCAAAACAAAACACCAAAAACTGCTGAGCGGTATGGCACACACCTATAATCTCAACCCTCAGGAGGCTGAGGTGGAAGGGTGGTGAGTTTGAGGCCAGCCTGGGCTGCGCAGTGAGACCCTGTCTCAAAAAGAAAACAACGAAATTTATTTTGAGACAGGGTCTAAGAGGCTGGCCCTTGGCTTGCAGTGAAGCAGAGTGTGGTGGACATATTAGCGGCCGTCTGAGCCTGCGTGTCTTCTCTGTGTCTGCTTGTCTCTCTCATCTGGGCACCACCGCATGCACACGCCCAGGAAGACTAAGATGGTAAGGGGAAGCGGCGTGCTCCCTGGAAACAGCGCCCCCTGCTGACTCAGCCCAGCTGCAACCAGAAGAACCTCCCAGCGGGCCCGGCCAGCTTCCACAGGGCAGGCTCCGAGCTGAGTCATGGCTTTTCTGTAGGGAACCTGAGTTTGCACAGCCTTGACCAAGGGGTTTCAAGACCCTGACCCTCAGTCATCAGGCAGCCCGGACCGCCCCACCCCGAGTCTCGGTGCCCTTTCTGCCCAAGCCCCACTCTCACTGGTGAGGATGATGATGCCCATGATGAACAGCACGGCTGCCACCAGCAGCCCCCGTTTCCGGAGAGTGAAATCATCTGCGGAGACAGAAACGGAGGTGTCAGGGCAGGGGGTCTTTGTCCCACCTCCAGCGGTGGTGGGGTGGGGGGCGGTAACTTACCATAGTAGAAGGGGTCGTTCTCATCCTTATCTAGAGAGGACAGATAAATGTGAGTCAGAGCTGGGCAGAGGTTTGTGGAGTGAATAAGTGCAGACTAGGGAGTGAGGACACCTGAGACTCAGTCTCCTAAGCCTTAGGACAAAAACGGAAGTCCTCACTGTGACATGCCAGCATGGCTCCTGAGCCTTCTCTACTCAGTTTCCCTCTTGGCACTCACTGGCCTTCCTGCTCCCAAGTCCCACCAGACATCCAGTTACCTTAGGTCCTTTGTATGAACAGCCTTTCCCTAGACACCCACAAGGCCCCTCTGGCACTTCCTTAACCAGAAAACCTTCCTTGGATCTGTGTATGAGACACTCCCTGATCATTCTCAAATCCCCAATTTCACGCTATTTTTCTTGATAACAAATTAAAAATCACCCGGTATATAAGTACTCCAATTATTATATGCTATCTCTCCCCACTAACGCGTCAGCTTCAGAGGGTCTCTCTATATAGCCCAGGCTGTCATGGAACTTGCTATGTAATCCAGGGGGGCCTCAGACTTGCAGCCATCTTCCTTCCCTGCTTCCCAGGTACAAAGATTACAGGGATGCACCACCATGCCCATCAACAGCAGAGATATTTGTCTGTCTTGTTCGTGGCTGCCTGAAACACACACGAATCTGTGCTGAACACACAGATGAATGGGTGACCTGGGCAGATGGCTTCTATGCCTTCAGTGGGGGTGGAGTAGGCAGGAAGTGGAGATCAGGAGGGGAAAAGGGAAGAGGACCACATGGGCCCCAGCTGGTCCACAGCTGATCTTAGGTGCGTGAGCGAGTCTACAGTGGCCAGAAGAGCCACACAGCTGAGCCCAGCCTGAATTTCAATTTGTAGAATTCAGAGTTCAGAAAGCAGCCACCTGGGCTTGTTCGGCCTTTATGCATGTGCTGCCGTCTGTCGAGTCAGACATCACAGCGTTCCTACCCTCTGCCAGCCTCCTCCTCCGTGGCATGAGCCTTGCAGACTTTCCCACACCAAGCGGAAACTACCGGGCACGTGTTTCTAGTCAGGAAAAGGAGGTTCTAACCTCGTGTCTCGGGTAAGTGGTGCGACATCCTGTCTTTGGTTGGTCTTGGAGTCCTGATCCCAGGGAGCGTGGTGGTACCTTCAGGTGAAAGGCAGAAAAAAAGTCAGAAGACAGTGGAGGGCAGGAATGGCCACAGGGACAGACACAGAGATGTGGATGTAACAACGGGAATACATCTTTGCATCTGGGGACAGCGACCAGGCACCTCCCACTGACACTCTGGCAGCGAGCACCTGCCTGCACACCCCCCCCCCCCAAGGCTGGCCCCTCTCCCGGAACTCTATTCATAACCCAAGCGCAGAAGCCAGGATTTCACGGACTTGGTTCCCACTGTCCTGGAGACACTTATTGAAGATATTGTGAGCATCCCTTCTGCTTTGGGACCAAAAATAGCAGAGCATTCTCTTTTTACTTTTAATTTAATTAAAAAAATTTGGAGGCGGGGTCTGCCATGTAACCCACGCTGGCCTCATGCTCTCTCTTCCGCTTCTGCCTCCCGAGTTCTGGTACTACGTGAGGATTAGGGGTCATCTGCTGCCTCAGTCTCAGCTCAGCCCCTTTCCTCACACCTGCTGTCACCATCAACCTGTTAATCTAAAGGAAACTACTTCCTTCCTGATTCTAGGCTGTGTGGACTTTTCCAGCCTCAAGGTGGGGAACATTGACCAATCAGAACTGCCCACTTTTCAGGCTTCCTTTTCAGGCTTCCATTGGGTCAGACTAGGACATGTGATTTCAACCGGACCAATGAGAGTCAATTTCAGGCTTTGGGCAGGGCTTCCGGGAAAGAGGTCTGTGTCTCCCAGCTGCTCAAGTGTGGGACATCTTTGCCTCCAAGAAGACAGTAGAGGCATGAGGGAGCAAGTCAGACACTCTGACAGTTCCTACATTCCTTGGTCCAGCTATGCCCTGACACCTTATCTTCAGATTTTTCAGAAGCTTCAGAGCTTACAGAATTGAGCCAATACATCTTTTTGTTTTTGTTTTGTTTTGTTTGTTTGTTTTTTTCCAGACAGGGTTTCTCTGTAATTTTGGTGCCTGTCCTAGAGCTCGCTCTGTAGACCAGGCTGGCCTCGAACTCACAGAAATCTGCCTGGTTCTGCCTCCTGAGCGCCGGGATTAAAGGTGTACGCCACCACCACCTGGCCCAATACATCTTTTTTAAAAGGTATATTTTGCAACTGAAAAGCCCCTGCTGTAACAAAAAAGAAGACACAAAGGAAATCCACAATTCCATTTCTCAGCGCCCGCCAGCCCAGAGATAGGGAAGGACAGGCAGGCGGCTCCTCTTTGCACTGGGGTAACATGCTAGAATGTTCCAGCATGGAGTTACTTGCTATGGAGTACCTTCATCAAGGATCTGAGAAGGTCTTTCATAAAGAAGCATTGAACTTTAACTCAGAATCCTCCAAATAGCTTCACACACACACGCTCTCTCTCACACACACAGACACACACACACACACACGCTCTCTCTCACACACAGACACTCACACACACATGCACACACTCACAGACACACAGAGACAAACACTCACACACAGACACTCACACATCAACTTTATCACACACAGACATACACATGTACTCTCTTGCTCGCTCGCTCTCACACAGAGACACTCACATGCACACACACACTCACAGACACACTCACACAGAGATACACACACAAACACACTCACACGTGAACTCTATCACACACAAACACACACAGAGAGACACACTCATACACAGACAGACACTCACACACAGACACATGCACGGACACACTCACAGACACACTCACACACAGACACACACACACACCGAGAATTTATTAGCAGTTCCCCAGGCAGGTGCTTTAAGAAAAGCACTTGGGGAATGCTGACCCAGAACCGAGGCAATTAAACAAAAACTAGAGGCTGCCGCTGTCAGCCAAGGCTCTACCTTCCTTACTGCTCCTGTGTGTCCCTGGGTCTGTCACTGGACTCGTGGTGTTCACTCCCATTCCTGTCAGTTGCTCGGTCTCAGTTTTGGCCACTGTCTGGCTTTGTGTGGTTTCTACTCCAGTCAGAAGAAAAGGAGGGAAGGGTGAGAGGTGAGGGATGAGATGTCCTCGGCCATAGAACTGCCAGGCAGAGTTCCCTCCACATGCTGGTACACACAGTCTAAAATATCAGGTGTCACTTTGTTGGGATGGGGTGGGGACTCTTTGAACACCGCAGGGGAATGAAATGTGTGTCTGTGGCCACCATCCAGACAACTTTTCTTTAAAAATAAAACAAAACAAGGTCTCACCAAGTAGCCCAGGCTGACCTTAAGTTTTTCATCTTCTTGCCTCAGCTTCCTGTGCATAGAACAATTTATACTTAATTTGGGGGGGGGGGGCGGTGTGCTGGGGATTGAACTCAGAGCCTCATACATGATAGGCATGCTATCACTGAATCCCCAGCCCCTCACTGGGGGATTCTAGGCAGGGGCTCTACCACTGAGCCACATCTCCAGCGTCATTAATCATTAACTGAAGAAATGATAAGGGACACTCTAAATTATGCTATACTCTAAGAAAAAGTACAATAATTACTTGAAAAAACAACTTTTAAGGAGATACAGACCTGAGCAGGCACTGGGAGTGTCTGTAAAGATCGAGTATTCAACTTTTGAAAGTGGGTCAATTTAAAAAGATTATTGTGTTTTTAAGTCAATGGAATTGGATACCAGATAGGCTCAGGCAGCTTGTAATGCCAACACTCCAGAGGCTGAGGCAGAAGGATTGCCCTGAGTTCAAGGCCACCCTGGGCTACAAAGCAGTAGTGTCCGGACAAAATAAATATAGAATGGAGCTGGCAAGGGTCCAGAGCTGTGGTGGGCTGAAGTGAGCAAGGAAACATCAGATGTCAGAGGAAGGGGTGTGTGTCTGGGCCCCCCCCCCCTCTACTCACCATCAGCTTCCCAGTTCGGGATGGGAGTGGTAGGCTGGACTTCTGGGTTGGTTTTATCTGGAGTTGGGGTAATAACAGGGTCAGAGAGAGAAGTGAGAAGGGAGCAGCAGCAGAGTTTCCGCAGGTGGAGACTGGAGAGTTTCCATAGCAACTCCATCTTCTTTTTTTCACTGCCTGTCCATCTGCAAGAGTGGCAGGGACAATCTCCACTGTCTTTCCTTAAGAGCTGTCCACCTTCTTTGAGACAGACTCTCTCATTGGCTTGGAACTCTCCAAGTAAGTCAAGCTGGCAAGCTCTAGGGATCCATCTGTCTCTGCCTCCCCACCTTGGGGTTTGCAACCACGTGCCATTATGCTTGGCCTTTTATGTGACTTCTGGGGATTGAACTTAGGTCCTTATGCTTGTGAGGCAAGTGCTTTACTGACTGCCTTCAACTCCATTTTGAGGTGATGAGAGGAAATCAGGCCCTTTGATAAGCACTAAAATATGATGCCCGGGTCTCCCCTGCCTCCAGACCACTAGCAAAGACTCAGAAGCCCTTCCTGAAAAAGGATGTTTGACTCAGTTTCCCAAACCTTCCTGACCACAAACCAGTATCACTTGCTCTAATAAGAGCCCCTGGGCTGGGTACTCAGGAGGTGGATCGTGCTTGGAGCATCCTCCTCCTCAGACATCAAATGGGACAGCTAATGGGTGGAAAGATTTAACTTCCCTGGCTTTAGATTCTTCTCGATGAGAAGCTGACCAGGGATGAACCCAACACAGAGGACCCAGAAGCCAGATTTGGTGTTAGGTCCCTTACCGTAGCATTGAAGCACCTAGATCAGGTCATGCCTGAAGCTCCATCCCTGATTTTTTTTTTTTTTTCAGTTACACAAACGTAAATTTCCCTGTTTGGTCCAAGCATGGTGGCATCATTACCCGCAGTGAGAATTTTATAGACCTGCATCACTTTCCTTACCTGGGACATGAGTATTCACAGAAGTCTGGTCCTCCGCAAAACTGGATGTGGCCTTTTCTGGCATCTGCCCTGGGGAACCACGGCTGATCAGTCAGAAGGAGCCTCGAACTCCCTTCAGTCCCACCGTGCCAGACCTTCTGAAGTCTCCTGGCAGTCCTGAAGGTCCTGACTCCCAGGGGAACCAGCTTTGGCTGGGTCACTCCATGGTCCTGAGAACACCCTAAGCCTAGCTGCTGCTGCTCCAGGACCTTTGCGCACCCTTGCAGGACAGTCTCATTGAGAGTCCGGGTGCTAGGAGCAGCCAGGGTCATGATTTCACATTCTGCTCCCAACCACTCTCTCCTTGCTGTGTGCCCTGAGCCACTGATGCCCCCTCTCTGTCTCCTTTGCCCCATCTGAAAAGTGGGGGTGCCTCACTGCTTCCCGGGCTAAACCCTGTCTCCTCCCACTGGGGTGCCCAGCAGCCCCTCTCTGGCCTCCTGCAGCCAGAAGGGACCTGTGAGGAAACTCAAGTCAGGACAGACCCTCCAGGCTCAGAGCCCAGGGCAGCTGTGCCTCACTCTAGGGAAAGCCAAAATTTTCATCTGGTCCCCAAGTTCCCCGCCTCCAGTCCCACCACTGTCTTCCACACCTGTTACTGATTTCACCCCAACCCAGCCTTCCACTGTGTCTCAGATCCACACACACAGCTCCTTCCTCTTCCTGTGTCCCCACATTTGCGCTCCACCCCACCCCCAGCATCAGTGTCTCGTCCATACGATGACAGGCAACTGAGCGTGAGCTGATGCACAAGACACACTAGCAAGTGCCCGCCTGGCCTGTCCCTTTTGAGAAGTGCTTTCCAGGTGAGGGTGAGGGTCTCCTACTCTATACCCTAGCCCCACCTGGACCCGTTTGCCTGACTGTGTTCTCAGAAAACCCAGCAGTTCTGCTTTGCTGAGAGCCTGGGGTTTCCTGGCTGCCGAGTAGAAAACTGACACCCATCTCCCAGCCAAGTCAAACTCAACAAGTCCTTCTCAGGGGTGAAGGGGAGGGTGCTCAGCAGGGCAGGCTCCAGACAGACCCTCTGGAAACAGCCACCCAAGGTCTGAAGTGTCCAAAGAGGGTGCAACCCAGAGCCTGCCTCGCCAGGCTTCGCCCCACTTCCTGGTGCCAGCTCACTGCAGGGAAGGGGCGTGAGATGGTACAGAGCATTCAATCTTCAGTCACCCACCTAGCCGCCCACTAAGACGGGGTGGTGGTGGGGTCGTCTTACCTCTGCTGGGCAGAATCAGGACAACAAAGACAAGGAGGCACAGGCGACTGGACGGTGACATCTGTGGGGTGAGTGGAGGGAAAGGTGAGTGAGGCAAGACCCCTGGGCAGCCCCACATCCTCCTGGAGCAGGCCCCTGCCTTCAAGGATCCTCTGGTACCTGCCTCTGGGAAGGAATGCTTTGCAGAAGCCTGAGTCCCAAGCCACCATCCCCTTCTTCCATGAGCCGATCCCCGAAGAAAGCCAGAAGCATCAGCTAAGCCTGGCCTCCTGACAGCCCTGAGGCAGAGAAGCCGTTCCCTGCTCCTGCAGCTGGAGCTGACCCGGTGGTGGTTCCCTGGCAGAGGAAGCCAGGGGCCCGGCGGTGTCTGCTCCCTCGGGGACGGAGCCCAGAGCGGTGGGGCCCGGAGGGGAAGAGGAAGGGTGACTAATGCCTCAGAGGAAAAAGTGAGCTGGTGTTCGGCTGCCCTGCAGGCACCACCGCACCCATGCTAGGAATATTTTAGAAGAACCAGTCTGCCCGGGATGGAGAGACTCCTCTCTGGGGAGACTGAGGCAGGAGGTGTGCCCACAGAGGAACCAAGGGTGAATGCGAGGTAGAGAGGCATCCAGGTCCCCGCCCCCCCAAGCTGCTTCCCATCTGCATGCCGTGGCCCTCAGCAAGAGGGTAGAGCAAAAGAGGGACTTACGTCCGAGCCCAGGGTCTCTAGCCTGGAGTGTGAGAGTACCGCGTGGGAGCTGCCTCGGGGCGGAGGGTGTGGCCAGGGGCGCGGGCGCGGGCGGGCGGGGACCAGAGCGGCTCAGTCATTTCCTCTCTAGCTTCCAGGCCCCACCAGCAGGGGTGGGAGCAGGAGCGGTGGAGGGCAATGGGGGACTGAGGGCGGTGGCCTCCATTCGAGAGTCTGGGAGACCCAGATGGGGACAAGGGTACCGAGAAGGGAAAGCCCCTTGGGTAGGTTTGAAGGGAAGGATGTGGTGAGGGAAGGAGAGGGAGGAAGGAACAGGACGGCTACCTCAGCCTCCTACCCGGCCCTTGGGTGCCCACAGACGACAACACACAGACAGAACGGGAGGAAAAAAACGAATGCACATTTATTAAGCTCAAGACATGGACCCTGAGGGGACAGCCGGGAGGGTCCTGGAGAAGGTAACCAGGAGATGCAGGAGGGAGGGACTGGGGACGGACTCCTGGATCCCAGGAGCTGGAGGCCTGAGTCTCTGGGTCTGGGGTGCAAATGGGCTCTTTGGGGGATCGTCGTTGCCAAGGCCTGGGGAAGGACAGCGGGGTGCAGTGGCTCCGGCCTTGGGGTGGGTGTGGCGGCTCATTGGGGGCACACTCCCCGGCGCCAGGCTGGGTCCCCACCGCCTTCACCCGGTCCTCGGGCTCCTGCGTTGCGGCCAGGGACAGCAGTGGAGATCTGTAGAGGGTCCTACACGCCACCACCTCCAGGTGCTGGGAACAGAAGAGAACTCGCGTTAGTGACCCAAGTGGGGGAAAGAACCAGAGTCCAGGGATGGTCTCCTTCTGGCTAGCCTTGGGGAGTCCTCATGTCTTCCCCATCCCCTGATATCTGGTCACCATGAGGACATCTTCATTGCTGCTATCTGCTCCATCTCGGGCCATGGAGTAAAGGACACCTAAGACTGACCTGGATGTTCCTGGGGGTTTAAAGTCTCCTTGGAAGAAAGAATCCCCCACCTCATGCTACACCCCCCAAGTTCTTTTTCTATACATGCTTTTGACAACCTGAACATCAGGCAGGCATCTTTCAGGCCTCCACTTCCCTTCCAGGACAGGCCACCTTTGTTCTCCTACCCCGACTAGGGCTGAGCCAAACACCTGCACCCACCCTACCCCAGCACCACAAAGACACCTCTGATGTTCTTAACTCTCGTTAAGAAGACATGAAACAAGACGTAATTTCTCACCCATCCTCCCCCACAGAACCTATATCCTCAGAGTGCCACCCTTTGTCGGAAGATTTTAATGGGAAGCTAGCCTAGTGTCTCACACCGGTAAACACCCCAGCACTTGGGAGGTGGAGGCAGATGGATGGCTGTGAGTTTGAGGTTGACACAGTGAGTTCTAAAGAGAGACATGGTAAGAGGAAGACAGCCTCACCTCGGATGTGTTTTTACTCCCCAAAGTCCCTAGGAAGGAGGTAATTCTGCTAATAAACATGCCCAAAGACTCCCAGGTACAACCTCTCCTCACGACCTTCATCTTCCGCAATCCCACTCCACCGCCTTCCAGTCTTCTTATCATCTTTCTGTCCCCATGCGCTGCCCCTCCATGCTCTCCTCTCCTCTCTTCTACACCAGCTTCCTCTTCCCCCACTTCCTTCCAGCTGGAATCATTTTTCTTTTTCTTCTTTTTGAGACACAGTCTCGTGTAGCCCAGGCTGCTCTCTGACTCTCTCTATAGCTAGGAATGGCCTCAAACTCCTGATTCTCCTGCCTCCACCTCCAGAGTGTTGAGATTATGAACAGGCACTGTGCCCAGTTTAGGCAGTGCTTGGGATTTGACCCAGGGCCGCATGCATGGAGGCATGCCCCTCCAAACCTCATCTTTTTGTTTGTTTGCTGTTGTTTTGTTTTGAGACAGGGTCTCACTATGCAGCCCTGGCTGGCCTGGAATTCACAGAGATGCACCCCCCCACCCCTCCCACCCCCGCTCCCCACCTCACTCCAACTCCCAAGTTCTGGGATTAAAGGCATACATTCTTGCCTTCCCTCCATCTTTAAATCTGTATTTTATGCTTCATCTGGTCGCCCTTATTCAGAAGCCCACCCTCTCTTCCCTCCCTCTCCTTTCTCTCTCCTACCCTTCCTCCTTCTTCCCTGTGGGCCCACTGGAAGGTAGAGGGATAGCCTGTGTGGGTTTCCCAGGTGCTAGCTGGCCCCTTCCATCCTCTCAGACTTCCCCAGCCACACCCCACCCACCAAGCTCTCTGATGCTTGCATTTCTTTGGGACCTCCTTGAGATATTGCCGGAATCCCCTCTCTGCAACTTCACCTCCTGAAGGACCCAGGATCAGCTGCAGCCTGGTGGGGCCCCAGGCTCCAGTCCCCCCACGTAGCCCTCTAAGGACCTGCTAGCATTCTCCAAAACCATGCTCACCTGAGGAGGGCAGTTCCGACTTACAGGATTTGCATGTTGGGCTGTGGAAAGAGAGAGAGAGACAGAGACAGAGACAGACAGAGACAGAGAGGAGGCAGCTTAGCAGGGTGGCTAGGTTCCCCGGGCCCTACGTTAGGTCTCCATCCCAGTTCTCCAGGCTGCCCCACCTCTCAGACCTGGAGTCCGCCTTCCTGCACTTCACCTTCTTGCCTGTTAGGAAAAAAAGATAGCAGGGAGCAATGCGAGTGGGTAGGAAGAGACAGGGCAGGGCAAGCAGAGGACCTTCACAGGTAAGGAGGGAGTGGGTGAGGCCTGCAGGGGACCCCTGAGTATTTGCAAGTGTGGATGGGGTAGGGATGGGCAAGAGATCCTCTAAGGTGGGGACACTCTCAATTTGGGGACCCCACAAGTGGGGAGGGCACTTACTGAGGATGATGATGATCCCCAGCACGAACATGATAGTGGCCAGGGTCATCCCCACAGTCTGTACGGTGGCATAGTCTGAGGGAGACAGCGGGACCTCAGGTCAGTGGCCCAACAGGACAAGAAATCTGCCAGCTGAGCCCCCGACTCCACCAGGGACTGGGGGAGGACCCAGATTGCCTGGGCCAGCCTGAGACCTCTGTGCCTCTCTACCCTCCACCCTCCTTCCCAATGCTGCCCTTCTGGATTCTCGCACGGGACACTAAGCCCCATCAATCGCCCCTTCCCGAGTCCTCATCTTGGTTCTGTCCTCCATGATCAGGGCCTAGACTATCCGGGCAGATCTCTCTATAGTATTGCTGCCCTGCCCCCACTCTTCCTCCCACAACCACAAGAACTCTATTACTCCCAGTCAGATCGAGGGCCTGCAGAGGCCTCCCAGATGGCCCCCACAGTATTCCAAGCAAAAACCAAGATAAATCAAGATTTGAACCTCAGAGTCATAAAATGACTTCTGATTATTTCAGTGCATGAGCCCATTAGCCCTGGTCATAATCCGTGGAGATGCTGAGTACTGTTTGTTATGGAGACAGGCAGCAGCCTCATCTGACTGACAGAGTCCATCTAGCACTGATATAATGAATGAGAGTTCTTCAGTGGATGACCTGGTCCTGATCTTACTAAGGCTTCACACACCCTTCTCTTCTCACCAGTCCTCTGCTTAGCTACATAAACCCCCTAATCCTAGAGCATGCCAGCCATCCTGCCTCAGGACCTTTGCACTAGCCACTTCCTCTGCCTGAAGGCTCCATGCACTTGACTTCCTCACCAACCTGTGAGTTTAACTGAAATGCTCCATTTAAAAGTCTCATGGCCCCAGCTCTCTCTAACCCCATTCCCTTTCTTATTTTTTTTCATAAGAATGTATTGCTTTGAGACTGGGTCTCACTACACAGTGTAGACTGATCTCAAACTCACAATCCCACTGCCTCAGCCTCTTGAATGCTGGGAAGAATTATTCTTGTTTGCTGTACATGTGTGATGAATAGGAGAAGAGTATGAGGCTGTCAGGACAGAAAGGCTGGTCTAGAAACCTCCCCATGGTATCTCCAGAGCCAGGTGTGGGGCCTAGCATCCAGCACACACAGGCGTCACAGGGAGGGGACCGTGGAGCGCCTACTGTGTACAGCCTGCATCTGCCCTTCAGCAGCTACCTCTGATGCTGTGATCAAGCATTCATCAACAAACAAAAATTGCTAACAAAAACAAAACCACACACATAAATCCCCAAGTCACGGCAGGGTGTGGTGTGGCTGCTTTGGCTGGGGACTCAGGGACAGCCTCCTAGCAAATCAGTCAATATCTGATCCGGGGCCAGCAAGGAGAAGAGCCTTAGCTCACTGTGTGGAGAGCTGGGGGTGAGGAATCATGTTTCTGGCAGAAGGAAGAGTAAGTCCAAAGGCCCTGAGGTAGTAAGGACTTGGCCCATGAGAGGGTCTGTATTCATGAGTAAGGACGGAAAATGGGGGGAGGGGTTCAGGCTAGCTCTCAGTCTGCCAGACCCAGGGCTTCCGTGTCTAAGGGATGAGAGAAAGGCATCATTACAGAAACTCTTTCCGTAGTCCTCATAGGTGGGAACCATTACTACACCTTATTTATAGGAGGGTCCAGAGAGGTAAAGTTGTTTGCCCTAGGCCACACAGCTAGAAAGTGGATAAATTAAGATTCGAATCTCAGAGTTGTTTTATGACTCTTCCCAAGCTGCTTCTTTGATTAATTCAGTGCATGAGCCATAGTCCTGGTCAGAATCCTTGGAGGCGTTGAGTATTATTTGCTATTGAGGCAGGCAGCAGCCTCCTCTGACTGATGTAGTTTATCTAGCACTGATATAATGAATGCATTTGCCCTTCCCAGTCTCTTCCTAGTCTCCAAAGAGGGAGCCTTAGGCTGGTGCTTGCCAACCTCAGTTAATCTCTACCCTGAACCCAAGAGAAAACAGGCTTTACAAGGCTCACAGCCTCCATCAGGGGCTGGAGGGGGTAGGAGACCACCCCCTCCCCCAATCGGGCTCTACCTTCTACATACCCCTTTGGTGAGCCAGTGTCCTGTAGTCCCAGCCGAAACTACCCTTCCATTCCAGCCCTAGGGCATCCCCAGCACAAGATCCAACACTCACCATAGAAAAACGGGTCTGTTTCTTCGGGAACTGTGGAAAAGAAGACAGAGAAGAGGGGAAAACATGTTTCAATACTGGCTTTCTGGATATGTTCGAGGACCAAGATGTACCAAGCACTTCTTCGTATGGTGGATGATACTGCCTCTCAACAGAGCACATAGGATGCTCTCCAGACCCATTCATCCATCAGTCAGTGCCATGCTATGTGTAGTGTACCACCCACCCAATTGTACATGGCAGTCCTGGTCCTAGACCCTTCGGAGTCATTCTGTGAAACACACACGCACACACACACTGGACCTATCAGAACCCAGTCTCACAAGAGGACCACCAGATGGACGCATTGGCTTCCCCTAAAGACTCTCTCAACCCTCCCAGTCATCCAAGGGCCCCTGAGGTCACAAGGCTGCCCCATGCAGGGCTCTCCCATCTGCTTAGGCTGTCACCAAATCCAGTATGGGCAACCTGTGCTGACTTATAGTCTCTATCATCTAAGACACCAGCAGTTTGGAGAGTTGGGATCAATCTTGTGGTAACTCTGTGCTCCTTTGTAAATGAATCTTCTCCATCACGTGAAACATAAGGCCCTTAGATTTCTGAGGTTGGGTTCCTCCAACCTCAGAATATGCATGTGTGTGTGTGTGTGTGTGTGTGTGTGTGTGTGTGTGTGTGTGT
>CABHPR010056381.1:0-14304 GCA_902168415.1 Peromyscus melanophrys | reverse complement strand
TTCATTCATTCATTCATTCATTCATTCATTCATTCATTCATATCAGTATGACCCATAGGTTACTTAATTCTTTGATTTAGAATCCAATATTGTTGCTGTTTATTTTGCTTCTTAAATAGTTGTAGCTTGGTCATTGGGGGCTTTCCCATATTTTAACAGTTTCTAAAGTATTTAAAAAAACTTCATTTTTGGTATTAGTTCCACCATTTTCTTTGTTCCAGCCCTTTCTCTAAAAATCTCTGGTCTCGAAAAATAATATTTGGAAACGGAGATGATTTTTGATGTCTTGTTTTATACGATGATATTTGTCATGAAGGAAATACAAAGTATAACTTTATATATATCTTCAAAGTCATTTTTCTGCTGTCTGAAAACAAGTGAGATTTACTTTTGTGACAGGAAAAGAAAATTATTTTCATCTTAACACAGACAGTAGCAGCTAATTAGACATGTTACTGCATCATCACATACAGAATCTAATAATGAGAGGTGAGTTTAGAATTTGTCCTTTTGAGATCATTGCATTTTTGTGGAAAACCTGAAAAGTAGTTGTTTTCCCTGTTTGAGACACAACTGGTAGCAGTGAAACAAGGACAAAGGAGAGGGTCCCTGAAACCTCCAAGCTAAATTCACCAATAACCCAAAGCTAGGCCTTAACTCAGAATAAAAGAGACTGTTGACTCACTGTTACTCTTCATTTACACACAACCCTAGAAGTGTTGGTTAACTAGTTTATAAATATCTAAGACTTAGCCATTGTTTAAAAGGAACCAGAGTGTTGTAGAATATTATTTTAAGGTGTGTTACTTTGTTTATGTTGCATTTGTTTAACTCTGTGAAGCTGTGTTACTGTGCCTGTCTAAAACACCTGATGGTCTAATAAAGAACTGAATGGCCAATAGCAAGGCAGAAGAAAGGATAGGCAGGCAGAGAGAATATGTAGAAGGAGAAATCTGGGACAAAAAAGAGAAGTAGCCAGAGAAGGAGAAGAACTCCAGGGGCCAGCCACCCAGCCACTCAGCTACACAGCAAGCCACAGAGTAAAGGTATACAGGAATAGAGAAAGATAGAAGCCCAGAGGCAAAAGATAAACAGGTTAATTACTTAAGTTAAGGAAACCTGGCAAGAAATAAGCCAAGCTAAGGCCAGGCATTTATAATTAAGAATATATCTCCGTGTGTGAGTTATTTGGGACTGAGTGGCAGGCCTCACAAAAGAGCAAAAACAATACGAGAGGAGTCCCAGCAATAAGAAAGGTCTACAGTACAGGTGACTTCTGTGAGGAAGGAGAAAGCAAAGACAGGCGCTTGTCCCAGGAGTGACCCAGAGCTTCAGCCCTTACAGTCTTCCTGCCCCCTCTTCCACAAGTCCCCTGAGCCTTAGGTGCAGGAGTGTTCTCTAGAAGTATCCATTGGGAAGGAGCTCTATAACTCTGCATCTTGGTTTGGTTGTGGTTTTCTATAATGGTCCTGTTCTGTAGCAAAGAGAAGTTTCTTTGAGGGGTGAGGACTACACTTATCTGTGGGTATAAGGACAAATGTGTACAAGATGATTAGTTAGAGATTATGCTGGTTTGATAAAGTGATGTTTGTATGTTGTCCTTCAAGCCCCATGACTTCATTGATACTGAGTAGTTGGCTAGGTTTCCATAGCAGGGAGTCCAATTAGAGAGTTGTTGGGTACCACCAAGGTATGTGTGCCACTACTGCATCCCTAGGGAAGACTGGAGAGGGGTAAATACAAAAGGGAGAGGGAGGATGTGGTGGTATTGTGTTCGCCAAAATATTGTGTATGCTAATAAACTTATCTGGGGTCAGAGAACAGGACAGCCACAATGTTAAACATAGAGGTTAGGCAGTGGTAGCATACGCCTTTAATCCTAGCATTCCAGAGACAGAAATCCCTCTGGATCTCTGTGAGTTCAAGGCCACATGGGAAACAGCCAGGCATGGTGACCCACGCCTTTAATCCCAGAAAGCACCCCTTTAATCCCAGGGAGTGGTGGTAGAGAGCAGAAAGGTATATAAGGCGTGAAGAAACTCGAGGCATTTGCCCTGGAGAGGCATTTGCCCTGGAGAGGCATTTGGCCTGGAGAAACATTTGGCCTGGAGAAACATTTGGCTTGGTTAAGCATTCAGGCTTCTAGCAGCAGTTCAGCTGAGACCCATTCTGGATGAGGGCTCGGGGCATCCAGTCTGAGGAAACAAGACCAGTCAAGAAGTTGGCCAGGTGAGGTTAGCTGTGGTTTGTTCTGTCTCTCTGACCTTCCAGTGTTCACCTCAATACCCGGCTCAGGTCTGATTTTATTAATAAGAACTTTTAAGATTCATGCTACAGGAGGAGGATCAAGGGACAGAGCAGGGCACAAGTGATCTGATGAGCGGATGAGAGAGGGAGCTTCTTAGGGACGTAAATACAGAAGGAGAGTGGAGGGTAAAATAACAATGTCTGAAAGAGCCATGAGAATCATCCTAGTATGAAGGTAAAATGAAATCATCCAGTTCATGAAAATAAAAACCATGCATGTAATTCTGTGTATAAATATACATATACAGCTTAAACAAACTTTTACCAACTGGGCTGACAATGTGCCCTTCAAGAGAGCTAAAGACCACCTAACAAAAACCCCAGTACCAGACATGAAAGCCCTCTTTTGAGTTGTTAGTCATGGCTGTCCAAGAGACTCCCCAAACATACAGCCTATTGCTGTTGCCCTTTGTCCCCCTGAGGTGGAAGGGAAGTCTCTTTTGCTGAAGACACCATGCACTTCAGACACAGAGCCCAGAGGCCTCTGAGCTGGAGCTGACCTGAAAGTCACCTTTAGAACATGCTTTCATGAAATAGGTGCCATGTAAACTTCCAAAGAAGGAAGCACCCAACAGTCCTGCCCAGCTACAATGCCCATGAAGCACAAATAAACTTTAAAATACTGCTTACATCTCTTAAGTTAGGGGCATGTTCTTCCATGGCATAAGAATTTCATCAGTGTGATAAAATGAAAATACTGTTTGAGGAGTAACCTTTTTTTCAGTTACTCAGGCTAAAAAGGTTCTTCAGAATTACTGAGAGCTCAGAATATTGCTGTTAAAGTCATGATTATGAAAAATCAGATCCACATTTGATCTGATTAGACTAGCATGATTTTCCCTTCAGGAACAAAGTTTTTGCTTCTAGTTTCCTATCTTAAAGTTTATATAATTCATACACTGTTAATTGTTTGACCAGAATTCATTTTCACTGAAAGATTATATGTATCAAAGGTGTTCTCAGAACAAGTGCGAATGTAATGTTCATGTTTTAATTTACAAAACTAACAAGCAGTTTATTTCAGGAGAATCATTGAGAATGAAGCAGAATTCTTTTTTTTTTTTCCTAGAAATATTTTAAGGTTAACATTCTTTTGTCTGGATTTTTTTTTTTACATTGTTAGGCTAAATGCTGATTTGATAGCTATTTAAACATACTTTTGATAAACCTAGACTTGTCCTTTCAGTCTACCACAGAAAGGAGGAAAGTTTAGAGAATTGCACCTGCCCCTATCACTAATGGGCTTAGTTTGGTGGTGTTGGAGCATGCAGCTGTAACAAGAGAAGTTATCTGAGTGATTGCTAATCAGTTTCTACCCGCTGTGCACATGTGTAAAGGTAACTTTGATGATGGAGAAAGAGAGTAAGGGGAAGAGGAAGCCCAGATGTGCTTCGAAGAATTGGAAGTGTTGGGAATTTGAAGACAAATGTTAGGAAAGAGGAGAAAGAGAAGCAGTTACGCCAATGGAAGATAGGGTCTGGCTGGCACTTGTCTCTTCTCCTCTAAGAGCATTATTCTTTAAGAAGGGAGTTAACCTTCTAATTCTGCCTCCCTTCCCACCTTAGAAGATGCAGGTCAGTTTCTCCCTCAAGTAGAAGGATTCATACTCTTCCGTGAAGAAACATCCTTGAGCTAATGTACTTGATTATAAGTATATGAGCAGTGGCCTGTTTTCCTCAAAGTTGCAGAATTTGCAAGCTGACCTTCTGGTTCAGTTCTCAGGTACATTTTTGTTTTTAGTTTAGAATTTGATGTATAGCCAGTGCATTTAAATGCTAGGCAATTAAAACCACTTTTTAAATTAGCAATTTGAATTGATTGAAGCAGTTACCAAGTACCTTTTGATTGCTCTCATGTTTTTTGAAATATATTTTGCCTGCATGTAGTTGGCATTTCATTTTGGTTTTATGATGAAATGGGAAAGTGATTAATCATACACATTACAGCAGTTACTTCTGTGACTTCTTTCTCTTCCCGTTAGAAATGTTTTCTAGAGTTATTCTTGTCTTTCGCCTGGTGACCTCTTAGAGATTCCCAGCAGTGGTTAATGCAGTCTCTTTGAGCTGCTCTGTCTGTCAGGTTTCCTGTTGCTGACAAAATACCTGAGAAAATCAACCGAAAGAAGGAACTGTTTATTTGGGGTTCTGGTTCATCCACACTTCCTGGCTGTGTTGTTTATGGCCCTGTGATGAGGAACAAGTGCCAGAGCAAAGGTACCTAAGGAGGGGGGGCGGACAGGGAGGAGAGAGCAGATGAGGGGCTATGGACAAGTATACACTTCAAGGGACTGTCCTCCTCACTGCTTCCTCCACCTGGGGCCCTGCCTCCTTAAGTTTCCGGTCCGGTCCGTCCAGTAGTTGATTAAACTCTGAATCCACAAGTGGATCCATTCAGTCAGGAAGGTGTTCTTCCTAATTCTCTCACCTCCCACCCCACCGTTGGGAACCCAGTCTTCAACATGAGGTTTTAAGGGATATGAAAATTCAAAGCAGAAGAGTTAGGATAAGTATATTAACGTCTGACATGCAGGAATTTGGGTAGGTAGTCAAGTTGGCTTTGAGTGACTTAGAAATAAACCAGATACCATTTGAAAATCTGACAAAAGCCTGGGTTTTTACCATGTATTCTGAATATAATTTTGATGGTTTTTTACTTTTTAGAATCTGAAATTTTTAGAGTTTGAGAGTCTGTAAGACCTCATTGTTGCCTTAACCCCTAAGAATGATCTCTGAAATAGTCTGTAGAATGTTACATGTATTTGGGGACATCTATTGTTCTTTGTCACATGCTCCATTACCTATGACCTCATTGCTACATGCCCTCCCCAATGAAGAAGGTGTAATCTCTTTGAAAGTTTTCTTTTGCAGGTATGAAAGTAAAACAGAATAGGAAATTCAGTAGCTAACTATAGCAGAGCTAGGATTAAACTTCTCATTTTAGGTCACTGTTTCTTCTCATCGTGTTAGCATTTCTTAGACCCAGATTTTGATTCTGAAATGTAAGCCATCATGTACTTAACTGATACTTAATTATTATTTGCATTTGCATTTCTTGTTAGAAGTGGGCAGTAGTAAAAATTGTCATCATGACTTTTTCTTGAAGTATAACAACATGAAATCATTATTATTCATAAATAGATTTACTTAAACATGATTTGATTTTTGAAAAGAAAGTTGTAGTTAGATCTTGACCAATGGCTAAATTTTTCTGAATTATCAGCAGTATTCCACCAGTATACTCTCCCATGCTAAAATAGAATATATCTTCATTTACATAACAAACACTTGGTTTTCAGAAGAAAAAAAAGCAAATTGTTATAGACAGTAGTGTGCAATAGTGTTGACATTTTTGAGATTTTGAAACCGTCACAGTAAGAAATCTTTCCATTAATAAGGGTTTAATTCTTGGTAACTACTCCATCACATCATGCTTCCTGGATAAGGCTTGTAAATAATTTTTTTTCAGATTTTTTTTCTTTTCAGTTCCCTACAATGGAGCAATCTGACTTACTGGTTTTCACTTAACCTGTTATTAAATTGAAATTTTGGACTTGGACAGAAGGCTCAGCAGTTAAGGGTTCTTGCTGCTCTTTCAAAGGACCTGACTTTGGTTCCTACATCAGGTGGTTTACAACCTCTTGTAACTGCACCTTCAGGAGATCCACTGCTCTCTTCTGGCCTCTGGGCATGACATGCACATACCCAGACAGACACATGCATAAACATAATATCTAATTCATTTGCAAATACTGATTTGTATGATATGACAAGTACTATTTTTGATGCTTCATCTGATTGTTTTTGAGATAGGGTCTCATGCAGCTGGGGCTGGCTTCACACAGTGTAGTGGAGGAAGACCTTCAACACTGGATCCTCCTGCCCGCACCCCTAGAGTCTGAGGTTGTAGGCATTTGCCACCATGCCAGCTCTTTCAGCTACTTGAAGTGCTACCTGGATCTTAACTTTAACTGACCATGGTCAGGACTATGAGTCTCATTATGTAGAATAAACCCTAAGGCAACATCTTAGACTTTTTAAAACTCTCCTGCAAAGTCATATTTGAGCCTTAGAGAGCTTTGCCATTTGGCTTTTTTTTTATTAAGAAAAAAATTTTATTCATTTTACATACCAATCAGAAATCACCCTCTTCCCTCCTTCTGCCCCTCCAACCTCCCCCTCCCAACCCACCCCATCCCCTCCTACAAGAAGGCAAGGCCTCCCATGGGGAGGTACATTTAGTAAAGGCAAGTCCAAGCCCCTCCCCCTGCCCAAGCTTGCTCATGCACCAGGGATCCATTCTAATCCTATTGCCAGGGGGCCCCTTAATCAGATCAAGTTACACAACCCTCACTATGCAGAGGGCCTAGCCCAGTCCCATGCAGGCTTAACAACCATTGATCCAAATTTCATGAGTTCCCACTAGTTTGGTTTGGTTGTCTCTACAGGTTTCCCCATCATGATCTTGATGCCCTTGCTCATAGAATCCCTCTTCTCTCTCTTTGATTGGACTCTTGGAGCTCTGCCTGGTGTTTGGCTGTGGATCTCTGCATCTGCTTCTATCAGTTACTGGAGAAAGGCTCTATGATGACTGAGTATTCACTGATCTGATCACTGGAGTAGGCCAGTTCAGGCACCCTATCCACTATTTCTAGTAGTCCAGCCTGGAGTCATCCTTGGGGATTCCTGGGAACTTCCCTAGCTCCCAGTTTCCCCCTATCCCTATGATGTCTCCCTCTATCCTGGTTTCTCTTTCATTGCTCTCCCACTCCATCCCTGTTCCAGCTTGACCATCCCGTTCCCTTATGTTCTCATCCCCCATCCCCTACCTTCCATTGCCCACCCCTCATCTCCAGTTTACTCATGGAGATCTCATCTATTTCCCCTTCCAAGGGCTATGCATCCCTCTTAGGATCCTCCTTGTTAGCTAGCTTCTCTGAAGTTGTGGGTCTGATTATCCTTTGCTTTACATCTAGTATCCACTTATGAGTGAGTACATAAACATGTTTGTCCTTCTGAGTCTGGGTTACCTCACTCAGGATGATATTTTCTAGTTCCATCCATTTGCCTGCCCATTTCATGATGTCATTGTTTTTCTCTGCTAAGTAGTACTCCATTATATATATGTACCACAGTTTCTTAATCCATTTTCAGTTAGGATTTGAATATAATATAATGTAAATACCTTTCTTCACCATTATGGATAAAGAGTGTATGATAGTCTGGTTAGCCAAAAATCATTGATAGTTCTATTTGAGAGTATGCTACATGAACCTTCGACTAATTGTAGTGCAAATAATGATAGCATTGATATGTTTTGTCATTGCAAAGATGGTCAGTTTTCAATAACAGACTTACTTTCCCAGTAATAAGTGGTTCCTTCATGGGAGAAGGGGGCTATTGATAGGCATCTCCAGCATTTAAAGATCCAGGTCCTGGGCTTGGGTTTGGGCTGGAACCCTTGGCTCATGCAAGTGTATGATTTCTGAACTCTTAGCTGAGTCCGTAGTTCTCTTCAGCAGCGTACTGCTCACTGGTCCTGAACTCTTGCCACATTCATAGCTGCTCTAGATCTCTTCCTACCACCCTTCTCTAGAGAGCTTGTAGATGGTATTGAATAGGAATCTCTTCACTGTGTAAGTCCTTGGATCTGTTACCATTGCTGTGCGCTTTCTGAATCTCTAAGGGAGTGAGGTCGTGTGACAGTTCACCTCAAACCTACCTGACCTTGGAAATGTCTTCTTCCTCCTAACACACAGAACACAACATGGGAAATAGAGGTCTATACTAAAAAGATATTTCTGAATTTAGCTCCAGTCTAACTTTTTAGCTGTCATATTGTCCAGTGAGCCAATGACTTCTTTGAATGGGAACCTTTATGCTGTCCATGAATGCATCTCTTGGAGACCAGAACATTGACTGTTACCAATGGTGCATTACAGGTGTGGCTGTTAAGTAGTATGGCCACACATGTTCATGATGCTACAGTGGGAGTTAAGAGAAAAAAAATGCAGCTTCTTAGGTATGCAGATAGTCAAGGTGATCTATGGGTTCATTCCATCTTTAATGGGATATCAAAAGATGTTACTGTATTATTTATGCAATATTTTAGGTATTTTGTGTAGATGTGTACTCACGCCATGAGGGTTTTTTTTTTTTTTTTTTTGTCATGTCATCTACCTTGGGCACATTAAAAAAAATACTATGCCTTAATCTTGACTGTTTAAAAAAAGAGATGAATAAAAATTATTTTTGTAAAAGCTTGATTTTATATTTTCTTTCAAAGCTTAAAAATTGCTAGCAAAACATGTGACTACTGCTTTTGCAGAATTTATCCTTTGTCCCCTTCTTTGAGGAAAGGTGGTCAAGTCATTTAAGATGGCTTATTAGCAACCCGGGCTAATCAAAGGTCACCTGCCATTGACTGTGTGTGACATCTGCCTGTGGTGGATATCCTGCCGTTTCTGCTGCTTGCTTCTGTTGTGTATAGAAATCATCTTAATATGTGTTTTCTCATTATCAGAAGAGGAGGGAACAAGAAATGCATAGCGTCTGGGGCTCAAATTAGATAGCAGCAGAAATCAAGGGCTCCATCTTTCTTTGCCTCCTTTGCCCTTGGTCCATATAGTCCACCTTGTCTGGACCATTGCTAAGCCATAAATAAGGTAAGCCTCACTCAGTGTTAAGTTAAGGAGCATCTCTGGGAAAGTTGGCAAAACTTTCATGAGGTATGTGATGTCATTATCAGGCTTCCAGAACATGTTCTGGAAATCATTAATATGTCAAATTCTTCATTCAGAAATATCTTGAACATTTTTATAATTATAGTTAAAGCAATTTTTTTCCTTATAAATATGCAGAAGTTCCCCCATAGCAATTAAAACAGGGTACACTGTAGGTGGGAATGCCTTTGTAGTTTCATCCATATATTCAACAGCCGATCTGGTTCTGCTTCTCTTTTATCACTGTGCTTAGTATAAAACATCCTGCACCCAAGGCATAACTATATCCGTCTCACTGGTCCTGCAGATGTGCACACAGAGCAGAGCTGGTTTTCTTCTTGGCTGGAACTCTAGTCAGGGACAGACACTAACTTGTAGTCTTGCAGGAGCTAGTGTTCTTCATATCTTCAGGGAGAGGAGGCGTCCTGGTTTGTCAGGACGCAAATTATTGTGTATACAAAGCTGTGGTCACTCTTGGATGACAACTGTCTTTTAACTATAGCATCCAATTTTTTATTAGTCTACAACTCAGTGACAGGACAAATTTGAACTATAAAATAATTACATTCCTCATGAAAAGTCCCAAGATTAGGGGATAAAAGAGCACCTTATATTTTAGTAGAAATGTCTTCAAAGAAAAAAGTAACACACACACTCACTTACTGAAGTTGAAAGTTACTTGGAGTCAAAATCAAGACTTAAGTTTCCCTTTTTCCTTGTTTGAAACAGATCACATTGTAAGAATGTGCTATAAAAATGGAGAGAGGAAAGATAGGATGTTGTCAATGGAGTTGAGGTTGCTAGGCTGTGACTCACTGTAATAGTCAGTCCTTTTCTGTCTGTCTAGTAGAATTGTGTGAGTTCCCAGGACCATTGGCGTTTCTAGCAGCAAGTGTGCCCACTGGCATAAGCTGGGGTTTTAGTGCACATGTGGAAAATGCCATGCTTCCCAGAGCATGTGGCATTGTATGGCAGAAATGATGGTAGTAGGCATTCTACAAGAGGATTTCTGTGCTCTACATACATGTCAGCTGTCATTTCATCCTTACAGCAAGCACATGCTGTTCTTAGCTTTCTTTGTCATGAAAGATACAAGGCCAAGGGACTTTCCTAAGGTCCTGAGGTAAGGCACCAGAGATCGAAGGAATACTGGTTGTGTCTAGAGGCTCTGCTTCTTCTGAAATGCAGCTCGGCCCTGCTGTTTCCTTTTTCATGTGGTATAGAGCCTTTGCCTTAGGCAAAAAATGTGTTACCAGGAGTTGCTGGTAGTTTTTCATTAGTTGAATTGTTTCTAATATATAAAACCCCTTCAATTATGGGACATCCCATGGGCAATGTACAACAATCTCTTTGTAAAAGTAAAGACTGATTAATAATGGTCTATTATAATATTTTTATTTATATTTGATTAAAGTCTTATGGTGGTATGGCAATAAGTATTAACAATTATGCTGACAACGTGTGTTACTAGAAAATATTGCACACACACCCCCGTTACACCCCCCCCACCCCGTTACTATCCCAAACCCAACGAGGTAGGAACATTTGGTTACATAATAAGTTAAAAATTGTGCATGTTTTTTAAAATGCTTTTTTTTGGTGCTGAGAGTTCTCCAGGTGAACTTGTGTGTGTTAATCATGTGCTTTACATTCGGGCCACATGCCCAGCGCCCATGAAATTCCTTGGGTAAGGAATTATGTATTCTTCTCTTGTCCCATTTGCTGTGTTTACTCCAGTGTTTTGAGAAGGAGAGCCTTGTTTGGGCTGTCATTAGAATCATCCACGTCAGTGGTTCTGGTCCCCAGCCCAGCAGCAGTTGAGTATCACTGGGTGTGGATCAGAGACTTGGGATGTGTGGGCCTGGTCATGTGTGTTACCATGAGTTCTCCACGTGTCCACATGCATTCCACTTGAGGACCACCAGCCTGTGTATGTCACATGTCAAGAGTGATCTTGGGTTTTTTCATCTTTCAGACTCTTCTAATTCGTATGTTCTGAAAAGGTCCTCTGTGACGTGAAAAGGTCCTCTGCAGTGTCCAAGCTGCCAGCTTAATTTGGAGTAAAAGAGAGGGGCGGGTCTATCTTAAAATAGTTCTCAGTTAATTTAAAGTATCCTGGGCTGGAGGCCAAAGTGTTTACTTTTTTGGTAGCTTAATATGATGTGAGGCAGGCATTGCTTGGAAGATCCTAGTAAGTTCCCTCATTTGATATGTGTCAGGGCCTAGCCTGTTGTAAGAGCTATGGATCCTTGGACTATAGAAATGGACATACAATATAGTTTCCAAGAGTCCTAAACCTTAGACATGTCTACATATAAAGGGTCTGCATCTGTTAGTCTCCTCATCTTTTAGAATCATTTGTGCTGGCACAGAAAGGTTGTATTTGTGGAGGCTTGTCATGTGGATCACAGAAACTCCTTGTTTCTTCCGATCCTTAAGGGGCCCACTTCATCTAAAGTATGTTTTACCACTGCCTCGCCAAGAGCACATCAGTTTCTCTTCAAAGATCATGTCTGAAAAGGAAAAAAAGGTTGCATTTTATCCTGATTATGAAACTGATACATAGGGCTGGAGCCTGAGTTAGGTCCCAACCGTGGGGGCTCATGCTGAGGTTGAAGTTAGGCCAAAACTTCAGATTTTGGGAAGCAGATTTGGCTTGCATCCTCCCCTCTTGATTTTGAGCCCACACTCTTCTTACCTCTTGGTTTGGTAAACAACTGTCTCTGTGTTTCCCCTCTGCCACTGCTGCTGAAGGAAACAGCTAAGCATTTCTGAGGGCTGCAAGCCAAGCAGGAAATGAACAGGTTCAGGTCTTCTGTGGTCTCTGTTAGCCTCTGGGTCCTGGGAGGCAAGACAAAGGTGTACAGATGTGCCAAGAGTTGTGTTTGGGGCAACAAAGGCACTAATAAACTTCATCTGCACTTCAGAAGTTGGAGACCTGGGAAAGAGGCCCTAGAGAGAGGAATAAAGGTAGGAGGGGCTGTGAAGGCTCTGCAGGTAGTCTAGGACCTGGAGGGGAAGGGCTGCTTGGTTGCCCCTCTTCAGAAGGGCAAACAGCCAGAACTGCTTTACTTACATTAGAAAAGGTTGGCACCAGAGAAAAGATTAAATTTACATTGCTAAGCACCTTGAAGAGGAGAAGTTCTGACTCCCATTTGTTTGTTAGAGTCCCCTCCTGGCTGCCCAGCTTCTCTGGCCCAGCAGTGATTGTTGCCCCTGCCCCCCACATACACCCAGGAAAAAGTATTTGGTAAGAGGTAGATTACATGCTTCAGGGTTTAGGCTAACACAGGCTGATGCATGCAGTTTCTTAGTTTTGTTTTTTTTCCTTGCACTTTTCAGCATAAACTCCCATCTCCTCTTAGTGCCAGTTACAAAGAGCCAAGTTGGTGTGTTTCTTCTCTAAAGAGTTTTAAGTAACTCATGCCACTCATGGCTAACACATAGGTATTCTGATTAACAGGATCTTTGTATGAAATGGTGTAAGAATTCACATTAATGAGGAAACCAAACCAATAATGCACAGAATGCTGCTGGGGACTCTTGGTTAGGGCCGTCCAGGGTATGCTCCGTAAATTTTTATGCTGTTTGTGTGACGTGCTGTGCTTCACAGTCTGGCTGTTGCAATAATTTGCCATTGTCTTTCTCAAATATTAATGAAGTGTACAAGTGAGTCTGTTTCAAATAACCATTCTTAAGTTGGACCTAAAATAAAGCTTTTCCTTTAAAAAAATAATTTTTCAAAAAGATGGAAACTACTTCATTAGCAATTACCAGCAAAATCTCCCAATGTCTTTCTATAAGCTGTTTAAGCTTAGTATTAGAAATTAGGACTAGAGGATTTAATTAGCCAGCTCACAGGATGCAGTCTCTTTAATTTAGGATTTCCCTTTGAGAAAATTATGTAGTTAAAGAAGGAATATGATATTTTCGATAAGTTGGTTTTTAAATTGCATTTATTGTCTCCATCTCGGGGCCTGTACTGCTGGTCTGGAGATTGTGCATTATTTGAATGAAAGCATTTTGTTTTCACACTGATCATCACAGTGTAGGTTATTGGATCGTATACAGTAGTTTCCAGTTAGGAAAGGTTTACTGTTATATTTTTTTGGGGGGGAAGGTAAGGTTTACCTCACCTACTTTACCAGTCATAAATCAAGACACTGAACCAGACTAGTGTGCTAGGTAACACTCCAGGTACACTATTCTGAGGGTGTTGTACGCTAACACTTCTGCATTCTTAGGCCTAGCTTTTAAGAAGACAGGAAAAACCCTCTCTCAACCCAGGCCACCCTTTCAGCCATAACATTGCATTGCCTTGCTTCCTGCTTTTAATTTCCCCAGGGGTTCTTTTTATTTAGGAAAGGGGTGAAAGATGTATTTGTGTAAGTACTACACCACTGCCTCTGTTAAATTCTCTAACAAAGAGTATGTTACTTGAGCACTTCATGCACAGGGCGCATATTTTTCTGAAAAGAATGTGCCATGAAAGGAATGGTTCCAGGCCTGTGTGTTTATTTCATGTCTGCCAGTTTATTCTAGCTTAGAAATTTTCTAATGCTTTGGGTTCATAGCCATTTTTCAGTTAGCTGGGTACATAACACCAAGATGTGCAAAAGGGCCACCTTTATAACTTACTGTTGTGTGCTAAAACAGTTGTCCTTCCATGATATCATAGGTCTTTGTCCCTTTTGAAACTTAACACTTAACCCTCACACATGAGAACAGTCTCTTTCAAGAAAAGCTTTTTTTATTGTCAGTGGAGAATTAAAGTTTTCTTTTCAGAAAACTTCATCTTTGCTGAGACTTAATATAGATGATTTGAATGTGTTAATGTGTGAGAAATCTACCTCTTTGCTCTTTGTCTACTGAGTATATTAGCTGTTGGTCTGTCACTTTAAGATCCAATTGCAGGGACTGGAGAGATGGCTCAGTAATTAAAGAGCATATTTGCTGCTCTTCCAGAGGACCCGAGTTTAATTCCAGGGGCATCCATATCTGGTGGCTCACAACTTCCTGCAACTCCAGCTGCAGGTGATCTGATGCTCTCTCTGGCCCTGTGAGCACCTGCTGACAGACAAGGTGCACACTTAGGCAAATACATAAATGAATATAAGTCTGGAAAAAATAATCCAAATGCAAATGATGTCGTGCAAAGTTCAGTTGAACTGTTTCTTCAAAGCGTTATAATGAACCTTTGGGTCGCTTACGAAAAATTCCTGAAGGCTTTTGTTGATGGGGGTTAGAACTATTGGCACTTACTTTGTGTTCCAGTGGTG
>CABHPR010056374.1:0-24267 GCA_902168415.1 Peromyscus melanophrys | reverse complement strand
CCCCCCCCCCCCCGACAGGGTTTCTCTGGGTAGCTTTGTGCCTTTTCCTGGAACTCACTTGGTAGCCCAGGCTGGCCTCGAACTCACAGAGATCTGCCTGCCTCTGCCTCCCGAGTGCTGGAATTAAAGGTGTGCACCACCACCGCCCGGCTCAGACCTGGTTGTTTTTATTTACCAGAGCTGAAGGGTTATGAGGAGAGCAAATGATAGTATAGTCACCTGTCTTGCTCCTGTCCAGCCTCAGGGGAACAATCGCCATGTCAGTAAGCAAAGCTGGTTGGTCAGAAACCACAAGAGCTATCCCAGCCTGCACAGTGCTCCAAGCCCCCTCCCAGAATTCCGCCTCTCCTTGACCACAAGAACAACCCCAGCCAGAGGTTCCTCAGGTGAGGCCCTTCTCTATCAGGTCTGAGCACACCTGCTCCCTTGACAGCAGATGATGGCCTGTCTCAGGTGCCTCCCCACCCTGCTCTGCCCTCCCAGAACCTGTATCTCCATTCCAAGGTAGAACCCCAGCCGGCAGTGGTAGTGCACACCTTTAATCTCAGCGTTTTGGAGGCAGAGGCAGAGGCAGAGGCAGGTAGATCTCTGTGAGTTCAAGGCCAGCCTGGTTTACAGAGTGAGTTCCAGGACAGCCAGGGCTACACAGAGAAAGCCTGTCTTAAAAAACCAAACCCCCTGCTCCCCCAAACCAAAAGTAGAACCCCTGTGGAGAGGGAAGGCTGTAGACTAGTGGCTCTCAACCTTCCTAAAGCTGCTATCCTTTACTACAGTTCCTCATGTTGTGGTGACCCCCAACCACAGAATTATTTTGTTGCTACTTCCTAACTGTAACTTTGTTACTGCTATGAACCTTAATGTAAATATCTGTGTTTTCCCATGGTCTTAGGTGACCCCTGTGAAAGGGTTGTTGGACCTCCTCAAGGGGGTCATGACCCATGGTTGAGAACCACTGCTGTAGACACTGGGGACTCATAGCGCCTATCATGCAGGGGGCAATGGATGGGTGGACGGTTGGGCATCTAGTCCCTTAGGATTCTGCCTGCCTGTGGTGTCCCTAGCATCCCCTGATCCTGGACCTAGCACAGCTGGCTAGGTTTGACGGCAACAGGTAAGATGAGTGTCCTGGCTGGCGTTTCTGACTACTCCTATGGGACAGGAAGGTGGGAGGGGCAGCCAGGGGGTGGGCTGGAGCAGGCCGTTCCCATCAGGAAGCACATCCTGTTAGTGTCTGGCTCTGTGGCAGGGTTGCTATTTGTTGCAGTTGGCTACGCCCTCCTGTTCACCAAAAACAGCCTCAAAAACAACCATTTCCTCTCTGCTGGGAGACAGGGAAACGGGAGCTCACACACACGCGCATACACACATTTCCTTGTAGCTGGCATTCTGCTTTCCAGGACCTGCCGTTTGTGGCAGAGGCATCAAGACCGGCTAGGCAGCAGAGAGGTGGCCAAACCCACACTGCTTCCACAACCCTGCCTGCTCCTCTCATCGGCCTGGCTCCCACAGGCAGTTCTAAGGAGTGTGACCCAGCTGATCCTCACGCTGTCCCTGCCTCCTGAGTTACTTTGTTTTCCATTGCTGTAGGCAAGAGGCGCCTGGACACAGCCTCTCTGGCCTCAGTTCCAAAGAAGACAGCCCACTTCCAACTCTGGATTCTCGCTGGTGTGGCCGGTGCCCCAGCTTTCTCCCTGGAATGGGTCTTGGGGAGACCAGCTTCAGCACAGGCTTGTCCCTGCTCCAGGTTCAAGAGGGAGGATAAGGCAGGGCTGTGAGCTGCTCACTTGGACCTGTCCCATGGGCTTCTCCCTATACTGCCGACATCCTCATGTGCCTGGCTGGACCTGCTGCATAGCTTCCCAAGGATGAGTGGTGATGTTCTCTAGCTACCCCTAGCAGCATCTCGGCTTTCTCTGGATGCACAGCAGCTGACTGGGACTTGGGACTTTCTCCGAGATAGACAGTACTCACAGTCAGATATGACTGTGCAGAAACTTGTGGCCACAGCTGTGCTGGTGGCCCTTGTCTCACTCATCCTCAACAATGCAGCAGCCTTTACCCCCAACTGGGTGTACCAGACTCTGGAGGATGGACGCAAGCGAAGTGTGGGGCTGTGGAAGTCCTGCTGGCTGGTGGACAGGGGTAAGGGAGGCACAAGCCCTGGGTCCCGAGCTGGGCAGGCGGACACACATGACTGCGAGGTGCTGGGATGGGGCTCTGAGTCAGCAGGTTTCCAGGAGTCTCGAGGCACCGTCAAACGTAAGTCTCCTTATTTTTCTGTCACCTTCAGGTGGTCAGGTGAGGGGAGGTTGTGCTCATGATAGTGGTGACGTCAGGGAACCTGGGCCTCATGCTCACCCTGAAAAGCAATGCTGCATAACTCCCCTGATGGGCCTGGACTCTGCCTGTGGCTTCTTTCATGTGGCTGAAGGCTCTTTCTCTGCCATTATATGTGGTTGAAGGATGAAAGATGGGCATACTAATCAAATCAAGACATTGTTCCTTGGTTAAAAAGAAATATTATTAAGGAGTAAATCAAAAGTGTAAGACCATGTGGATGAGTTCTGTCTTTATTTCTGAGGTAGTCAGGGCCTTTAGGATAGTGAAGGAGACTCTGGCTGGGATGTCTAGGAGACCAGAGGAAGCACGTGGTAACAAAGCACAGCGTTACCTCCCCCACCCCAATGGTGGTCTTCTCTTTCTCCAGCTCTCTTGTCTTGGGGTCTATATACTACCCTGGGAGTGGGGAACCTCACTTAAAATAGCACTAAGGTTTGAGAGTACAAGAAGAAAGGATTGCATAAATAAGATGCTACATAAAACAGGCATGTCTGTTTACATGCAACTTCTCTCCAGATGACAACCCCCTAAAACTGACAAGAAGTCTGGCTTACTCAGTCTCTACTACAAACGGCTATGGAGGCTACAGGTCAGACAACTCCGTCAGAAGATGACACTGATCTTTAGAAATTAGGAGGCTTAGGTGGGCATCCCTTCAGTGTGATCAAGGGACGTGCCCAGTGCAGCCACCTCAAGCCTGTTCCTGACCAACAGCAAGGTTCGCAGGCCAGGCCGGGGAACAGCATCCCCATCTCACAGGTAGAGGTACCTAGGCTTACAATGGGGGTCGGCCTCTTCCTTGGGGCCTTGACAGGCAGGGAGCCTTTTACTGAGAAAAAGATCGAAGCTCATGAGTGCACTCTTAGAATCTAGGTGTCTGTGTGTGATGTGTCAGTAGAGAGAGCTCTCCCTCTGCATTCTGTGACCATTCTGGCTAGGCAGGAAAGCTAGTTCCACCAAGTTTCTCATATGGGCTGTGGCTTTGCCCAGGTCTTCTGGGGGTGAGGCTAGGTGTAGGCCAGGGCTCCTGCCTTCTCCTTCTCACTAGGCTCTGAGACTTGCCAAGTCCATCCTGGACCATGCTGCCCCCTTTCCTGCCTTTTGTGCTCCAGCAGGTGCAGCCCAGGAGCATCTTGGAGACACCCTGTTCTTCCCACTCTCCTTCTGAGGTCTGTTACCTCAGGCCAACAGAACACACAGGGCCTCTGTGACCTCCTCCCTACCCACATCCGTGTGACAGACAGCATGGCAGCCCCAGCTGCTCCTGCCCCGAGCACCCCACATTGCCCCTTTCACCTGTGCCTTCCTGAGGTTCTCACCCATGCGAACCTCTCATCTACCTAATGAGCTCCCTAGACAATTTAAAAATCCTTTCCTAAGATGGGCTGCTGGTGGATGACTATAATCCTAGCACTCAGGCACCAAGCCAGGTTAGCCTGGGCTACATAGTGAGACCCTGTCTCAAAAAGAGAAAAACAAACAAACACCTTTTGCAATTAATATGGCATTTGCAAGTAGCTGATCCTCAATGAATCTGAGCAGCAACTATTGCTCAAACAATAGAAAGACACTGAGAAGCTTTCTGATATTAACAGGATGAAAAATTTGGAAAACAGGCTAAATGGATAATTCTGGTTGCTAACACAGTCGAACACACATTGAGACTGAAATGCAATAGGAACAAAGCAGCCATCAGTCAGCATTTCCTGAGGGGAAGCTGGTCCCTAACCCTCTGGCTGGGGACAGGGCTGTTTGGCTTTGTGCCCAGGAGCTTGGAGGTGGAGATGATGATGCTGGTCTCTTCCCTTTCATCTTCTCTCCATGAACTTTGCTCCCCACTAGTGCCAACCACTCTAAGTCAGCTCACACACTGTTCTTCATGGACAGAGACAATAGGAACCACATGGCCAATGATGCCTGTTGCCCCCACCCCTGTGGATCTATATCCCCAGCCTGCAAGATGACCTGCTACCATCTAAAATCAGACCTGTGACCAACCTTGAGACTCTCGTGCAAAACCCCACCATGTTACCCAAGTGATTCTAGAAATCAACCCCCTGGGGAGGGGCAGCTGCTCAAACTCTACCATCTAGACAGATGGCATCAGGGGTAGCATCCTCCATACCTGAGCAGTGATACTTTATAAATCCGCCGATGTACTATGGGCATATCAGCTGTTGTTACAGGGCTGACTATGTGCCTGCTCACAATTTCATTGTGAGAAGCAGTCTAGGGCACTGGGTCAGAGTACAGGACAGGCCACTCTTAGAATTTCCACATATCCCTGGTGAGGCCATCTGGCAGGGCTACCTCCTGCTAGCTCTGTACCATGAGTTCTTGCTTGTAGAACACATGGAGTTGGGATCACTCAGTGCTTTTTGACTGCAAACATCCAAGGGACCTGCCTGAGATGCAGAATAAACACATAGTCCATTCCATGACATTCTGAACTCTGGTCTAAGGGCTCTGTGCTCCCAGATGTCTTGAGAGCACTGGATGGGAACATGGTTCATCCAGGTCAGGCTCAGGCTCCCATATGCCTTTCCCATGTCATACTGGGGCCTCCCCAAGAGGGTCATGGGGACTTTTTGCCAGTTGGCCATCTGTTATGTGGTACCCAGGACCTTGTTACTGACCAGGGACTCTCTTCCCCATGAGAAGCTAGAAGCCAGAGGCCAGGGTTCTACTTGACTAGTTGAGCCCAGATTTAGCTTCACTTTCTCGTGCTCATTTTCTCTGTCTCACTTTTCATAGCCTGTGTTCCTTTTTTTTTTTTTTTTTTTTTTTTTGGTTTTTTTCGAGACAGGGTTTCTCTGTGTAGCTTTGCGCCTTTCCTGGAACTCGCTTTGGAGACCAGGCTGGCCTCGAACTCACAGAGATCCGCCTGCCTCTGCCTCCCGAGTGCTGGGATTAAAGGCATGCGCCACCACCGCCCGGCATAGCCTGTGTTCTTGGTCAGGGGTCCTTAGTCCTTTTTCTGAACTTAGGCTACACATGAATAAAGAACACAAAGTTGAACCCTGGCATAGGTCAGCTGGACCTCCATGCTACTCAAGGAAGAGCCCTCAACTCTTGGTCCTAGACAGCCTCTGAGCTTCTCCACACACCCTTGTGCAATACTGCTGACTAGAAGACAGGCTGGCTGTCTGGACACGTGGCCTGACAGACTGTTTGGTTAGGCATATGTATGGCCTGTTCTCACTGAGACATCTCCAGCTGTGCATACAGGCAGTACAACAGACGGTGGGTGCTCTGGGTGGGGGTCAGCAGCATCAATGAGACTGCTTCTTTCTGAGCAGGGTGGGGCTCCGCAGCACTCTGTGATTCGGGGATCTCATTCAGGCAGGGAGTGAATGACTCTGCAGAGTCAGTCATGGGGTATGGCGGAACCCAAGCTGCCAGGAAGGCGGGACGAGGAAGACAACAGAAGGGGGAGCAGAGGGCAGGCAGAAGGACAGACCAGCAGTCGGGCTGCATTCTCTTCCTGGCTCCATGAGCCAGTCTCCTAGCCTCACTGCACTATCATGCAGACGCCTTAGCAAGCCACCTGGGTCATTCTCTTTCCAACCTGCCCTGCCATTATTCAGCTCCTTTCCTGGCCTTCAAGAAGCAGCTTGGGGTGCCTGCTGTGCTGTTCCTGTACTGTGAACATCACATTTCAACACCCTCCAATTCTACTATGCTTTAAAGTAGCAGAGTCTCTGAGTGGTTATATTAAGTCACAGCTCCTTAAAACACCGGTCATGTTACCATATGGAGTTGCATAACTTAATGTGTGTGTGGGGGAGGGCGGGCGGGGGGCGGTGGTCACAAAAAATCTGGCAATAGTAAAAGTTTCTGAATCAAATGGACAATGGATCAGAGGTGTCTGGGGCAGGGCTCACCTATGGGCTCTGAGTACTTCACTACAGCCGTGGCCCTGAACACACAGTGCGTGCCCTCAGCACTTCCTTGTGCTTAGTGTTCTCATGCCACAGCACCAACAGCTGCTGCCCGAAACACCTCAGCTCCATTTGGAACTTTGTATGCTATGAGTGGCAGTTTTCACTACTAAGCTTCTTGCTCTTACAGAAACACAACTGTTTCACAATGAGTAGCAAAGATTTTAAATATTTTTTCTACCATCATTCCTCAGCATGTATGTATCAATTTGGTATATGTTTGGATTGAATTACAGTAATGGATTTTTTTCTTTCTTCTTTTTGAGACAAGGTTTCACTATATAGCCTTGGCTGGTATGTAGACCAAGTAAGTCTCAAACTCAGAGAGATCCACCTGTCTCTGCCCTGGGTGCTGGGATTAAAGATGTGAGCCACCACTAATTGCCTATTTTTCCTCTTTTATAACATTTTATTTGCTGATTTGGGTTTCATTTAAAAAAAACATTAAAAAATTTTGATTTTGGATTCAGACAGAATTATTAACAATTTCTGAAATCCCTTTAACCATACTTCTGCTATTGTGTATCATGTATTCATGTGAAGTACCCACATGGCAGGTCACAACTATCTGTAACTTCCAGGAGCTCTGACACCCCCACACAGACATACATGCAGGCAAAACACAATGCACATAACATAAAAATAAGTAAATAATTAGAAAAATAGCTAGGCAGTGGTGGTTCACACCTTTAATCCCAGCATCTGGGAGGTAGAGGCAGGTGGATCCCTGGGTTCAATGCCAGCCTGGTCTACAGAGTGAGTTCCAGGACAGCCAGAGCTACACAGAGAAACCCTGTCTTGAAAAAACTAAAACTAAACTAAACTAAACTAAAAATAAAAAATATGGGGTTGTCAAGATAGCTAAGTTCTATCCTGAAAGTTGTCTTCTGATCTCTACACACCCTTATGAAATGCACATTGTTATACCCTCAATAAATAAGTTAATGTAAATAAAGCTTTTAATAAATATCAAAATTTGTATCAACTTCGAAAAATGAAGATGCTCTACATCCTATAATACTAAATATTCAACCAAATTTAAATCTTTATTTTTTGAGACAAGGTTTCTTTGTTTTTTTTTGTTTTGTTTTTTTCCGAGACAGGGTCTCTGTGTAGCTTTGCGCCTTTCCTGGAACTCACTTGGTAGCCCAGGCTGGCCTCCTGAGTTCTGGGATTAAAGGCGTGTCCCACCACCTACTGCCCGGTGAGACAAGGTTTCTTTGTGTTGACAGCCTGGCTATCCTGGAACCCTCTTTGTAGATCCGCCTGCCTCTGCCTCCTGATCTCTAAGTGCTGGGACTAAAGGCGTGTGCTACCATGTCAGACAAGATTTAATTCTTTATCAATCACATTCATCTCACTACTACACAAATTTGCTTTTGTCTTTAATAAATGGTAAAATTATATGTATATCAAAGAATTATTTTAAAATGTCTTTATGATTTATTATCAGTAAATCTTTGGCTTGTATTCCTATTTTATCTGTCTATGTACCTGAGATATGTAAACAATTTCTTGGGCAAAAAGGGGTTGTGAGGACAGGCGTGGTAGCACACACCTTTAATCCCAGCACTTGGGAGGCAGAGGCAGGTGGATCTCTGTGAGTTCCAGGACAGCCTGGTCTACAGAGCAAGATCCAGGACAGGCACCCAAACTACACAGAGAAACCCTGTCTCAAAAAACCAAAAAACACACAAAACCAAAGCAAAACAAAAAAAACCAAACCAAACCAAAACAAAAACTAAGGCAGGGCTTGGGAGTGGGAGAAGTTTAAGAAGCCCTGTTTGGAGTGGAGAGGTGCTCCCCCAGAAGACCTGGGATTGATTCCCAGAACTATATGGTGACTCACACTACCTTTAATTCCGGTACCAGGAGAGTCCCATGCCCTCTTCTGGCCTTTGTGGGTACCAGGCACACACATGGTGCATAGATATACATGCAGACAGATACTTATATACATAAAACAATAAATTTTAAGAAAGAAGCCCTGATATATAGGGTAGAAATAACTCCACAATAGCTAGGGAGCTGGCTCAGAGGGCAAAGCACTTACTATGAAAGCATGAAGACCAGAGCTCTGAACCCATGTATACCAGGTGGGTGTGGTGGCCTACCTGTAATCTGAATGCTCAGGGCGCAGAGGCAGAGGAGTAAGCTAGAGACCTACATGTGCTCTTGGTTCAAGTGAAGAGACCTCAGTCTAGAAGCTGCAAAGTGATCAAGGAAGATACTACATGTCAACCTCTGGTCTCTACACACATGTACATACAAATACAATTGTACCCACACTCACATGCCCCAACACAAGTGTGAACATGCATACACCCCAAAGGTATATGTATACACACACACACACACACACACACACACACAATAAAGCAACACTATCCAAAGGTCCAGTGTACAGCTGGCAGAGCACTGTATAGAATACAGGTTGGTGTAAGTAATCAGGAATGCTTTTCCAGATTACAGAGGGAACCTTCTGGAGTGTGCAGCCTACCAAATGGACAGGGCACCCTGCAGGAGCACACAGAATTGGGCTGGGCACCCTGCAGTGTGTGGTTATTATTAGGCTAGCTGTAAAGGAGGGGGTGCAGCCAGCAAATCAAAAGAGGTAGCTACTGGTCTGAACCCCAGCCACCACCTGCTCTGTTATGCGGCCTTAATCTGCTGTGGGAGGTGAGAGCCATTAGGCCCTGAAACCACACTCCTGGGCCTCAGAAAGTCACACCATTCTGCACAAGGAACATTTCCTCCCTCTGCATCTTTCTAGAGTCCAAGATCATACTTGCCTATTTTAAGCTGTGCCTACACCTTGAGGGATATGCCCACTTGACTGTTTCCTACCAGGAGTCTTAAACTGCCAGACCCTAGTTCATCTCTTGTCCTTTTATTAATTTTTTAGGTTTACTTTACAAGCATGTACACACATGCATGTGTGCAGACACATGCACACCATGGTGCATGTGTGGATGTCAGAGGCCAGCTTTTTTGAGTTGGTTCTCTTCCTCCACCTTTATGTAGGTTCTAGGAATCAAATTCGGGTCATCAAGCATGCATGGCAAGAGCTTTCACCCGCTACTCAATCTCATCAGGCCCTACCTCACGTCCCTTTGAAGCATCACCCAGCTGCGCTAGGGTCTTTGGTGATCTGGGTTCTGGCTGATGGTTACTCTGAGGGCCGAAGAACACAAATTCTCAGTCACCAGAAGCACTGGAGGCTGCCTGCTTTGCTGTGAGTAAAGCAGGAGAGAAGCAGCTGGAAGGAAGCACTGATCCGGTCAGTGGCAACTGCTGTTGACCCAGCGGCATCCCGTGCTGCTGGGCCACCAGATGCATGGGCTGTCTGGATTGCCCAGTAAGCTTAAGATCTTGTACATCAACAGAACTCTTCATATGAGCAGCCAGTACACAAGGTTCACTGGGTTTACATCTGCTTGTGCTGCCCCCACACTGGAGGTGGCAAGCTGGAAGCCTGAGATCTAGAAGGGGCCCCCGAGTTCTAAATGACAGGAGAGTTCTCTGTACAGGAAGCAGCTTAAAACACAATGGGCAGGACAGACTGACCCTTGGTGGCAGGAAGTGGCACAAAACCCCTGGATGACGCTGTGTGACTCCACAGCCTAAATATAAACATGACCCTGAAAGGAGCAGGAATCAGGTACCGTCCAGCATGAAGATGGGATGTGGCACAAAACAGGGCCTAGGCAGAATGGCAGTCACATGTCATCGCACCCGAGAGCAAGTCTGTGTTCAGTTCATGTGATAAGATGACCTCTCTCGAATTGCCATAATGGTTTGAGAAAGGACTGAAGGAAAAGGAACCTCACTTCCTGGGTGCCAACACGGGGTTTTAAGTATGTTCTTCCCACCACCCCACAAGCTTACTGGTCCAGCATGTAGCTGAGCGGTTTCTTATCCAGGGTTGCCCATGACACTTTACCTTTCACCTGTGTGGAGGCTGACCGCTGGACAAAGTCAGTTTCCAAGAACAGAGAAGTGCACAGAGGCCTCCAGCTATTGGATGAGACTTCTGAGGCCCATGACTTCTAACTTCCAGGCTCATGTGTTCTCATAGGCTCTACCGTAGTCCACACAGTCACCTACTAGATTGGGTCATTTGAGGCAGGGAAACAGGAGACTTGAGAATCTGCCTTTGCTGTGTAGTGAGGGGAACCTGGGGATGTGGGGCTTTGGGCATGGGGTTGGATGTCGGAAGGACAGTGAGGTACCCATAGACAGGCCTAGCAGAAGTGCTCACTATGTGCTCAGATACAGAACTCACATGAGATGGGAGGATAGGCAGACACTGAGCCTGAGAGCTTTGAGTTATTTGGTAAATCTATATTGCATTTCAATAAACATTTAGGTCAAACCAATATTGGTGGTAATGGTTCAAAGTTACCTTCTAGCCATTTAAAAGCCCACTGAGGTGAAGCAGCCTGCCTGGGGTTGCCTCTCAGTGCTTTGTGAGAAGTGGGACAAAGGGTCTACAGGTCTCTATAAGCAGGGCCTTACTTGCTGGCTCACAAAAAGAGGCCACCCATCCTGTGCCTGAGATGGCCAACCTCCACATCTTCCTTGCCCACAGAGGAAGACAATACAACAGTAACCCTGGAGTACAGGCTCTTCAGGGATCTCGGGAGGTTATACTCTTTCATGTTCAGTTCTTGTGTGTCTGATAACATTTGGTATAACCCAATTCTGAAAATCAACCTTTCGAATTTGGGGAGAACAGCACCTCCAGTCTTCCAGGCCTGCTTTGAGCTGAGCCCTGACTTATCTGCAAAGAGTCCATGAATCAGAACTCCCTAACCACTGCTAGACCATGAGGCAATGCTAGACCACGAGACAAGGGAACACGAAGCTGGGCTGGCATGCCACCATCTCACAGTATGGGCTTTGGTGTGACATTTAATTGGAGGGGTGGGGCAAAATTCTGGACCAGATGCCATCTCCCTCTACAGTTCACCTACAACATTCTGCCTTGCCCATCTCCTCAGACCAGAGTGTGGGGCAGGGAGCAGAAGAAGGGGAGGCAAGCCAGGCAATGGTGGTGCACACCTGTAATCCCAGTATTCGGGAGCAGAGGCAGGCGGATCTCTCTGAGTTTGAGAGATCCAGAACAAGTTCTAGAACAGCTAGGGCTACACAGAGAAACCTTGTCTTGAAAACAACCCCCCCCCCAAAAAAAAACCCCAAAACAGAGCGGGGGAGGGAGAGGCAGGTACAAGGGTTGGAGCACACTCTGGTTGCTGGGAGAGTGAAAGACATGGGGTCTTAGAGGCAAGCTGGGCGGGAGCCTGGGTTCAGCAGACCCAGGTCTGGCTCCTGATCTGTCCCTTGCTGCAGAGAGGCCCAGGAAAGTCACTTAATGTTATAGGCTCAAGTCTTTTGCCTATAGGAGGGAGAGGTAACAAGGCTGAGTTTTAAGCTGGGTGTGGTGCCCCATATCTTTAATCCCAGCACTTGGAAGGCAGAGGTAGGGGGTCTGTGAGTTAGAGGCTAGCCTAGTCTACACAGTGAGTTCCCAGGATAACCAGGGCTATGTAGAGAGATCCTGCTTCAAAAACAAACAAATAAACAAGTAGCACAAAAACCAAAGCCAGTGTTGAATTCTTGCGTATCTGGACAGCTAATTGGGGACAGCAGCTGAAGACCCATAGGGTCCATTCCTAAGCAAGAAGCTCTCCCTTCTAGTTTCCATTATAATACAGCACCTGAGTGAAAAAGGAACGTCTGTCTTATCAAGACCCAAACCAGGGGATGGGGAGACGGCTCACTGAGTAAACTGTTTGCTGTGCGAGATCCGATTTTGGATCTTCAGCACTTACAATAAACCTATGTGAGTGGAGTGTGCCTGTAACCCCAGCACTGGGGAGGATCCCAGGAGTTCAGCAGCCAGCCAGTCTAGCCAAAATGATGAGATATAAAATCAGTAAGACTCTATTAAAAAAAAAAGTTAGAGAGTAATAGAGAAGACACCTGAAGTTGATCTCTGGCCTCCATGTGCACACACATAAGCAAGTTTACCACCCCTCTCAGCACATGTACACACATGCATATACCACAGCACAAAGACTCAAGTCACAGAGCAGCATTCCAGCCCAGGTGGGATGTGACCACTGCAGTGAAGCTAGGGGGCCCTTAAATGGCTGGGAAGAGGGCAGAATAGCATGAAGACTCCGGAGTAGGTGAGGTGCTTCCAGAAAGTTCTGTTCAGAGAAGATACCCGCTGTTTGTAGTGCTTTTTCAAAGGTCAAACAGAGGCCCAGAAAGGGAGCAGCTATCACTGATGATGAGTGTGGCCAGGGCCACCTGACTTGGCTCTTCCCTGAGTGGCTCCTCATACTGACCACCTGCCTTCCCTCCTTTGGCCCACAGTACAGTTTGACATGATGCGTGCCTGCAACCTGGTGGCCACAGCTGCACTGGCTGTGGGCCAGCTTACCTTCGTCCTTGGGCTGACGGGCCTACCCCTGATGTCACCAGAGTCCCAGTGCTGGGAGGAGGCGATGGCCGCTGCATTTCAGCTGGCAAGTAAGTACCCAGGGTGGGCAGATTAGCCACACTGTGGCCCCCGTAAGGCTGGAAGACCTGCTGGGCCTTTCTGGTATCATGGAGGGAGAGCACCCCAGGGCCCTGGGGGGCAGGCTTTTTACTTGTCAACCCATTTCTGTTCTAAAGGTGGTCCTAGCATACTCAAGTAAGGTGCTCTGCTTTTCCTGGTCTACAGAATCTGCACCACATTTGCCCTTCTCTATGTCAGACGCTAATTTGAAGCAGCTGGGGAAGAGCTGGCTTATGCTGGGCAGAGGTGGGAGTCAGGCCCAGCCTGGTTCCAATCAACCCAGTTGATGGCCACAACAGAAGGCAGGGTTTTATTGTAAGTGAGGCTTCCTGGGGCCTGACCTGGGCTCAGCACACACCCTTGTTCATGACCAGTGAGAGCTCATGTAAACATGTTATACACAGCCTGAATAGACAACAGATGTCTACCCATGCATGTATACATGCTCCTATCCCAGCTGTAACAGATGCAGACCATAACCTGGCCTTCCATGACATTGGGTCATCAGAGAGCAGAGCTGCCTTTCAGTACTGCATCAGCCACCCACTTGCCTAGTGATCTGGGGGACACTGAGATTAGAAAATGTGGGAGCAAATTTGCTGTTATTTATATATCTGTTTGTATGCTCCTCACTATGTAGCCCTGACTGGTCTGGAAGTCACAGGTATCTGTAGTGAGGCTGCTCTTAATTATCTGCCTGCTCCTGCCTCTTGAGTGCTGGGATTAAAGGCATGTGTGGCCATGCCTGGCTGAAAATTCCGCTTTTAAAGGATAAGAGTGATGTCACCACAAGAAATGACCCACAGAATTGTGGAAGGTTTAGACTGGTGGTAGAAGTCACGGCAGCTGTCCAACTGTGACCCGCCTCCCAGTGACCAGGGCTTCCATTGCTCCCTTCTGTGGGCTCAGAGCTCTTGGATCGTGAGCAACTAGGTGAAGTTCAAGCCTCCTGAAGTGCACTGAGGATGTCAGCTATCTGGTCTACAGACAGAATGAGGGCCCACAGGTGCACAGGAGGAGCAGGGTGTGGACACTCTCAGTCGACCTTTCCTTTTTGGTCTAGAATGCCAGCCATTCCTGTGTCCAGTGTACACTCCTAACAGGGGAAATGGCAGGAAGTCTGAAGTGAATCATTCTAGGAATAATGGATCCTGGGCCTTTATCTTTCTTGAGAAACAGTTTCCAGAATGAGGCTGACCGGTATTTATGTACTGGAGAACGCCTGGTGGGAGTCAGGAAACCCTGCTACCCTGGATGCTAAGAATAGTGTGGCGGAATGGTCCTGGGAAAGTCACTTCCCTGTGGCCAATCAGAGGCAGGAAGGGGTGGGGGTGGGGGTTTGGGAGGATTGTGAAGGCTCTGGAAGAACCCAGGGCTCAGTGGCACGGGAACTGGATTTGTATCTTGGCTCTACCTATGTGAATGTGAGCCAGTCACTGAGCCAGCTGCAGTTTACCCAGCTGCAAGACAAGGTCATTTCTGTGACTCCCACTGGATAGGAGGAACACTGAGATGAGACATGCAGATGTGACTGAGGGTCAATCCTATCCTCTTCCCACCCTCACCACTGAAGGTACAACATGGTACATGTTTAGAAGTTTCTCACTTTGCCCTCTACTGACCAGACACATAAAACAAACAGCTCTTCCCACTGAAGTGAGGGCCTCCACCAGCTGAATCCACCCTCTCAAGAAGGAAATGGAAGATTTTGAAAACATCACAGGAAAAGCTGAGTTTTAAAATGGTATCTTGCTAGGAATGCATGTCTTTAATCCCAGCATTCTAGGGGCAGAGGTAGGCAGATCTCTGTGAGTTCAAGGCCAACCTGGTCTACATAGCAAGTTCCAAGCCAGCCAGAGTTACATAGTGAGACTCTGTCTAAACCCCCCCTCACCCCCCTCAAAAAAAAAACAAGTGAAAAAAAAAGACATCTTAGTGGCCAAAAAAGAAAAAGAACAATAGCTCTTTCATTGCTGTTGTTTTCCCTCTGCAATGGTTCTTGACTGTGGAAGTAACTACTGCTAGTGTGGTAGTCAACCCGATTGCTGCCTTACTTCCTTAAACATCCTGAGACTCTTCCCTGGAGTCTTCCCAACTTGCATGGGTCTGCTAGCAGGCCTGACAATGGCCTCCTGCAAGCATCTGTTTCAGGAGAAAACAGTGTTGCTTCCAAATATTCACTGAAGAGAAATCAAAGTGAGGAAAACTTCCATGAACTGAAATTCAATTATCTTCGACAGTCTTGGAGGGAGGGGATGGATCGGGGCCTCCTGAAGGGTGCTGGGGTTAGTACACCCCTACTTTGAATATTTCAATGCCAGCCAACCTCTGGAGAGGTTAGATCATCTCTGTCCAAAAACTCCCCAACAGCTGGAAACCAGCGGAAAACGCCAGAGCAACGAGGGCGGTGGCCCCTGGGCAGTTTGGGAAGCTTCTCATGCCCCCAGGCTGCCTTGTCCCTTTGCATCTGACCGTCACCCTGACAGGCCTGTTTTGCCCAAAAAGGAGATGCACTTGGCCTGTTTAGACTCGTTTCATTGACAAACAGCACAGAGAGCAGCTATGTGCCTTTCTTCTATCACACTGCTAATTTTAGAGCTGGGTTTTTTCCTGTGCTTGGGTCTGTTTTAAAGCCAGGGAGAGACTGTGGGGCGCCAGGATGTCCTGTCACAGGACGAGGAAACGCCTGCTATTACCTGTTGTCAAGAGGACCAGTGCTGGGGTGAGGTGGGTGGGCAGGGGGAAGAAGATGCGAATGGAAGAGGAAAGTATATGGGATTGACTGAGGAGGCTGGGAAACCCTGGAAACCAGCAGAAGCAACAAACCGAAGGGTGACTCCCTGTCTGCCGGTGCTCTCACTTGCTGCTCACTCTACAGCTCTGGGCACCAGTACCATATTCCGCACAACCCTGGGCTAGTAAAAGGACCACCCCTCCCCCTGCAAGAACTGCAGCTCTGGGGACCCTGTCTCAGCAACATCAGGGAGAGCTGTGTGAAGCTACTCTTTCACGGATTGTCAGCAGTCTCCTGTGGTTTTACTCTTATATTTTCAACCCAGTACACACAATGGCATTTCCAAGGTCTGCTAAGGACTTTCCAAGTCTAATTTTGCTTCACCTGCAAGATGGAAAAATTCCTTCATGACCCTTATTCCATGCCCTCAACAGTCTGCTCACTGAAATTCCAAACTTTTCCCTGTGACAGCAGCATGCTATGTGTCTGTCAGGGAGCTTAAGACAGAATTTAACATAGTTAGAGAAGTGCCCACGAAAGTCTTAGGGAGACAAGGAGGGGACGTGGCTCCGAATGTACTTCCTCTACCATCAGGCAGCTTCACACGGGCTGTCTTGCTCTTCCACTTCCTTTTTTTCTCGTTCTCCTCCCTGTTTGGCTTTCTGTGGTAACTAGTACAGCATAGATTTAAAAATGCAAGGGTTTCCCATTGTCTCCTACCCAAGGCCCATTTAGTGTGATGACCAGTTGACTGTTGGCCCATGAAGATACAGCATACAGAACCCTCTCAGCAGTGCCCAGGGCAACTGTGCACTCATGACCCCGGCAGGAGGCTCTGTGAGGAGAAGCTGGACCTGCCAGGTCCTGAGTATTTGCCTCCAAATGTTGGGTCGAGTGCTGATTTTTGGCTTCTCCATGGAAGTCCACGTTTCTGTGAGCTCAAGCTCCCACTCTGGCGCCCGTTTCTACTTCCTCTGCTCTTTATTTCTCCTCTCCCTTTTGGGGCATCTTTCATGGTCTGTGACGTTGATTTTTCTTATGGTGCTGGGTATTGAACTCAGGGTTTCCCACATGCTAGCAAGCACTTAACCACTGCGCTACACTCCCAGGCCCTTCTTCATTTTGTATTGTAGCTCAGGTTGGCCTGGAACACCCCAGGTAGCATAGGCAGGAGGGAAAGCGGTACTGAATGTGTAAGGACAAGCGGCCTGAGAAGGGGTCAGCCTGTGTGGCCTCTGGCTCTTCACTGGCACCAAGCGGCACCTGGAGGAGGGAAAGGAACCGGGGTGGGTTCACAGCTCTGCTTAGGAGGCACCTCAGTGCTACATGGCTCTTGAGGACTTCCAAATTCTTCAGGTGTGTCCCAGCTGGAGTGCAGGCTCTAGGTCACAGGTTCTACACCTGGCTCTGCTCACTACCACTCCTCATTAGAATCCCTTCACCTATGTCGTCTGAATACGAGGTGGGGCACATGACCTTCTTTCTGATCCATAGGTATTCTGTCTTCAGGACGTCACCAGTGCTGTCACCCTTTCCTAAAACCCTGTGGTGACACCCACACTGAGGAGACACCACCCCCAATGTATGGTCCTTGTGTCCTTGAGTGCAGAACCTGGGCTCTCCTGCCACTCACTCTGGGTGGGTGAGCTATCCTTCCCTCTAGAGTCGGTCAGTTCTGCATATCTCTGGAGTGGCCTTCCTGCCTATTCCTCTAGTATTCGCAAAGATGTGGTCCAGGCCTCACTAAGCTGGGTCTGAAGATAAGATTCTTGGGGGCCAATGATTTAATAGGATAAGGTTGCACATCCAAAGTGCAATTCCTCTGCTATCATAGAGCCTTGCTGTCTGAGGAGTCCACTGTGAGGGTACTACATACAGGGGCATTGGTTAGGTCATCACTACCCCTTAGTCATGCCAGTGTGGCACTATTGATACACGCACGGGCTTATGGCATCCTCCCTATGGAATGCTAGGCTTAGAAAGTTCAACAGTTTGTTTTGGGAGCCAGAGAGATGGGAACTGAATGCCTCAGAAAATGACTGTGAATGTGTAATCCTGAAGGCCATGCTTTGCACCTGAATTCTTACTTAAAAGCTCCTCTTCTACCCATTACCATTATGGTTTACATAACCCATTTCCAAATCTCTTTGGGCAATGGTCCTAAACATGGCATATAGCATCAATTTGTCTTCCTGATGCTGAGGGGCATATATGTGAGTTGTGTAAGTTATATTTCATAATTAATTACTTTATTCAGAACAGCCTTCATGGTGGAATCTAAGCCTTTCTCTTCTCCAACATGTATATGTATGAATGTTCAGGCAACTGAGTCCAGGGCTTTGTGCATGGAAGACAAGCACTTTACCATTGAGTTACAATCTCAGCTATTAAAAAGATAAAATAATTTTTTTTCCACTTTATGTGTTTTGAGATGGAGTCATGTTTGGGGGACCAGGCTAGCCTAGAGCTCTCCATGTAGTTTATGATGGTCTGGAACTCACTATGTAATGCAGTTTGTCTCCAAACTGGATTTCTTCCTGCTCCTGTCTTCTACATGGTTCCTACAAGCATGCATCACCATACCCAACTTCAGCCTTTGGGTTTTGAGGCAGTTTCTTTTCGCTATGAAGCTTAGGTTGGCTTCAAACTCACAATACTGTGTTCCCTCCTGAGTGCTGTATACCTGCATGTTCCAGCATACTTGGTGAATACATCTCCCTTTGTGGAAGCTTATCAACAAGCCCCAGTGTTGTGTGATACAGTTTTGGTTCTCTGAAATAGGTGAGCTTGTACCTGCCTATTTCTGACTGCCTGCACTTTTACTTTGGCAGCTCAGCCTTTGCAAAGCCCATTTACAAAGTGTGCTTTACTTCACACACTTATTAGTTAATGGACGTTAGCATCCATCAAGACCACTTTCAGCACCGGGCTCTGGGTTGTTCTTTATCTCTTGGCTCAGCCAGTTTTGAACCTGGTCAAAATTGCCAGAGGTCAGGCGTGGTGGCACACACCTTCAATCCCAGGACTTGGGAGGCAGAGGTAGGTGGATCTCTGCCAGTTAGAGGCCAGCCTTGTCTATATAGCAAGTTCAGGGCCAGCTAGGGCTACATAGTAAGACTCTGTCTCAAAACAAACAAATGAAAAACAACCTCCCCCCCCAAACAAACCAAAAGATCCCCACAAACTAACTACTAGCGCCTCCCTCTCCCGTGTCATACATGCTGGTCTCTAGCCTTTCCTGGTAACTGTACGGTTTCTTTTGATGGCAAGACTCAAGCATGCACTCATGGCTGTTTAGCGCTCCTGAGGAGGCTGATGTTGCTAGTCTTTACTGAGGGTGGTAAACACTAACTGAACTGGTGGGAAATCTGTCTTCTTAGACTTGCAGATCTTGTCACAGCAAAGCATCTTTTGCTTAGACTTTGCCTGGGCTGGATAATTTCCTTTTTTTGTGTTCTTTATCTGGTCCTCAAGCGCCACGCTGCATCCTAGTTACACTTCATCTACACTTCATCTCTCCTCCCTTTCTTCCCTCCGAAGCTGAGTCATCTGGGAGCTTTAGAAGAACACTATCCCTTGCTCCTCAGTCCCTCAGATCCTCCTACTAGAAAGAACCATCTGGATCAAAAACTCAACTTCGCCAGGTGGTGGTGGTGGTGGTGGTGGTGGTGGTGGTGGTGGTGGTGCACGCCTTTAATCCCAGCACTCGGGAGGCAGAGGCAGGCAGATCTTTTTGAGTTCAAGGCCAGCCTGGGCTACAGAGTGAGATCCAGGAAAGGCGCAAAGCTACACAGAGAAACCCTGTCTCGAAAAACAAAACAAAACAAAACAAAAAAACAAACAACAACAACAACAAAACACAACAAACCAAACCAAACCAAACCAAACCAAACCAAACCAAACCAAACTCAGCTTCATGTCATGTAGTGTTCTTAACACGGGGATTCAAGACCCGTGGTGGAAGAGGCAGAAGCCTGGCTTGCTCATCTTCTCTCGCTGCATGCACAGACTGGGCATGCCAAGCCCAGCGTTTCTGCAGCTGTCCCTTTGTCAGTGTGCTTGCTGGAATCCAGCCGTGCTCCCGCTAAGGCACTCCAATTGCTTACTCAATTGCAGAGGAGCACCAGAGGTCAGCCCCAGTGTCTTTCCTCTGATGCCACCTGTGTGTATGTTTGATAGTCATTCCAAAAGGAAGACCTTGTGACAGAAGCTTCGGCCCCAGGAAGAAGGCAGGAAGGAAGAAAGAGAGGAAAGGGACGCTCTCCACTGTGCTGGAATTCACACCGCCCTCCGCTGGCCATTGCACAGGAAGAGGCTGTTTGCTTTGGCAACGCAACTTCATAGAGATGGAACTGATCCCATGTGCAGAGCAGAGCGCTTGCTGAAGCACTTCCCTTTGGTCGGTTTCTGGACAGGCTGATTACATCACTGAGATTCTGGGGGAGGGAAGTCTTCAGGGGAAAGGACACCGAGGAGAAAGGGAGCCTTCTTTAGGGACTAATTTAGTTCAGGGGGAATGAAAGTCAAACTCCAAGCTGAAAGCCAGCCTCAGCTTACTGGTCCATCTCCTCCCATCCAGGCTTACCTCTCAAGTACAGGAGGTCCCACAAGCAGAAGCTAGCCTTATTTCAGAATAATGTCTGTAGTGCAATATGCTGAGCCAGCTGACTCCAGGTACCTTCTCACAGAGGACAGGAGCTCATGGAGCAATGCAGTGAATTCATGGAGCTACATATCTCTGCTTCCCATGTTCTCATTTGCTTCTTACTGACGACACATGGAACAAAGGTGATCTCTGTGTCACCTGTCTTAGTCCATACTGTCTCATCTGTTGGCTCAGGCAGGGCTTGGATGGCAGCCGCCTGCAGCAGCTGCAGGACACTAACAGCTATGCCTCTTAGTGTATCTAATTTAATGTGCAGGACACATGTCCCTGGGCTGGCTTTGGTACACCTAGCTCCCTGTGCTGAGGTTACCTACAGGGCTCCCCCATATTGGGAACGAACAGACTATTGCATTTCCCCTTTGTCTGTGTGTGTCCTAATGTGGTCAACGTCAATCTATGACAGAACTGAAGCTCAGGCTCATCTTCATGCAGAACGAGTGATGTGCAAAACCTTTGCTTTTGTTCGAGATGGGGTCTCTCCATAGAGCCCAGGATGGCCTGGAACTCAAGGTCTTCCTGCCTCTGCCTCCCCAGGGCTGGGATTGTAAATGCGTTCCACCACATCAGCATTCAGTGTGAGACTTTATTCTTTTTCTTTTTTTTTTTTTTTTGGTTTTTCGAGACAGGGTTTCCCTGTGTAGCTTTGCGCCTTTCCTGGAACTCACTTGGTAGCCCAGGCTGGCCTCGAACTCACAGAGATCCGCCTGCCTCTGCCTCCCGAGTGCTGGGATTAAAGGCGTGCGCCACCACCGCCCGGCTTGAGACTTTATTAAATAGTTACGCTTTTCCACAGGGAACCACCTACTTTTTTTTCTTAACGTGGGTTTTGTAGGGCAGCTGAGCTCAGGTCCTCATACTTGCATTGCAGGTATGTTGCCAACTGAGCCATCCACCTGGCCCCGATCGACAGTTTTTATCTTCCAACTTATATTTTCAGGACACAGAGGGCTATACCAGGTCTTTTATGCACACGTGTTACATTTCTTTAATTAATTTATCAACACAGTAAGTGTTCTTTCATCTTTATGGTGTTCCTGGAAGCAGATACATTCTCTGAAACTTTGGTTTGTGTACATGATAAATAACATAGCTAGTCATGGGAACACTATATTACAGTTACACACATATTATGCTGGGGCTAAGAAAAGAAAGGAAGGGCTGCAGATTGTGCTTAGTGGTAGGGTACTTCCTTAGCATGCACATCCCACCCCAACCCCCCCAAAAAAAGGAAAGGAAAGGAAAGGAAAGGAAAGGAAGGAAGGAAGGAAAGAAGGAAGGAAGGAAAACAATTGAGCACAGTAACAGTTCAGAGTCTGATGCTGGCAAATGTCAGGCAGCAGAGGCGCTGTTTCCTCTCCCTCATCTATGCCTCCCCAGTGGAAGGACACTGGCCTCTCACAGTTGGTATAAGCTTAGCTCTTATGCTGTCAGGGAAGAGTAGCCCTGACAGCATAAGACTGGGAGTGGGAGTGGGAGGCTGCTCTGCTGCCTATACTGACTATCTGTCAAAGGACTTTGTGTTCCTGTTTTTGTTTTTTTTTAAATTAGAGTTCAATGCCCATACCTCCCGGTATGGTAAGAAACCATCAAATGCCATCTTTGGGAGGGTGGACCTAGTTCTTAGCTTCCTCAGATAGATACCCTTGGTAGAATTGTAGATTCATCATCTTAGAGCAAATTAGCCATCTGAGAACTCCAGGGCTAATGGCTAACATGGTCCTTAGGAGACTCAGCAGGTGGTGGCTCTGGTCATGTGAGACTAATTCTGATCATCTTTTAAGATCAAAGTAGCTGAGCCAGTGGTGCACGCCTTTAATCCCAGCACTTGGGAGGCAGAGGGGCAGGTGGATCTCTGTGTTCAAGGCCAGCCTGGTCTACAGAGTTCCAGGACAGCCAGGGCTCCAGTGGGGCCTTTACTCAGCCATGGCCCGCAGGTGACTAAAAAGCAGAGGCGGGCATTCCCATTCCCCCTTCCCACAGGCTCACACCATTCTGTTTTGTTTTGCATTTGCTGGGATTTGCCTCAAACTATTTACTTAGCAAGTAATTACTGACAGTCCTTGGAGTGGAGGCATTCTGGCACCAGGGCCATGGGAGAGAGAGACAAAAGGAGCGGTAAGAGGAGACCAAGCACCAGAAGAGCCAAGGGATGGACACGACTCTCAACTAAATCTCTCCTAACCATGAAGTATCGGGCCGAGAGGAGTCCCCTCTTCCTAGGCTGTGGCTGAGTTGTGGAAGCACGGGTGGCAGAACAGGCAGGGCTCCCAGGCTGAGGCGCAGTCACATGCTAAGGCACCAGGAAGCATTTTATACATGGGGAAGACACAAGCTTTGCTCTATGAAGATGGCAGTGGGCTGTGAGAGGAGGTATCAGACACACCAACGTCCTCTGCAGTGTCAGCCAGCACAACTGCGGGACATGGACCATGGAGCAGCTCATTTGCTGCATTCCTTGCAGGAGGAAGAGCCTGTCCCTGCAGAATCTAAAGTTGTTCCTCAATCTATTGGCATGTTTCACTGTGATGCACCGGTACAGAGGAGTCAGAGCAGGGATGACTCCCGCATGTGTGACAATCTGACCCTGAAGACGCCCTCCCCCCAGGCGACTCCTCCCTCTCTTGCAGTTGTCCTGTTACACCTGACTTTTCTTGACAGTTTTATGGCCTGTGTATTTTTTGGAGATGCAGCTTAGCCTGTATTTGAATTGTTCAGAGACTACCTGTATGTGCTCTTATGATTTCCTCCTGGGCCACCACATCTGGGATTTTCATTCCTTCTCTCTGCCGGCCTGCAGTTCAAGCTGGGCTGTCCCAGGGGGCCCCCTTTAGAGGAGGCTGATTTGGTTCATGACTACATGAGTTTCATGCTATAATGCTCCCTGGAGTGCAACTGTGGCCCAGGGCCACACCACACTATTTTTGCAAGCCTTGACTAAAACAGGTCTTGCTATTCTTCATGTGGCAACACTTGCTCTTTTCTTCCTGCTAGGTACCGTAGTCCCATGACTGTCCCTTAGTCCTTACCAGAAGGTTCACTGTCATTCAAAAATTTTCATCAAAACAAGTTTCCAGAGAATACTACTACTACACTGTTTTTTTTTTTTTTTTTTTAAAGAACTTTGCTGAGCAGTGGTGGCCCACACCTTTAATCCCAGCATTTGGGAGGCAGAAACAGGGAGATCTCTGTGAGTTTGAGGCCAGCCTGGTCTACATATCGAGTCCCAGGACAGTAAGAGCTACACAGAGAAACCCCGTCTCAAACAAACAAACAAAAAAGAATTAATTCTTTTAAAAAGATTTTTAAACATTTTAAAATTATGTGTGTATGTGTGTATCTATACACTTATGCGTGCAGGTACCCAAGGAGTCCATAAGAGAATACTGGGTCCCCTAGGGCTAGAGTTTCAGGCATTTGTGAACCACCTAATATGGATGCTGAAAACCAAACTCAAGTCCTCTGCAAGAGCAGTATGTACTCTTAACCACAGAGCCATCTCTCTAGTCCCAAGAAAAATTTTTTGTTTGTTTTTTGCTTTTTTTGTGACAGGGTTTCTTTGTGTAGCCCTGGCTGTCCTGGAACTCTATCTGTAGACCAGGCTGGCCTCGAACTCACACAGATCAACCTGACTCTGCCTCTTAAATGCTGGGATTAAATGCATGTGCCACCAATGCCTGGCAAGAAAATTTCCTGTAAGAGGTTACCTTCAGACCCTTTCTGCTTACACATCAGTGATTCAGACCAACTCCAAGACAAACAAGGGCACTGTGTGGGTATTTGACTCTGCTTCAGTTCACCCTGAGGCTGTGGGAGCCAATTAATTAATCTGTTCCATTTTGATGAAGGATATTGTGGATATAAAGCTGGGGCCACTCAGCAAAAATTTAAAATTTTGTACATATGTGTAGTGAATACATGTGTGTGCATACATGTGCGCAGATGCACTTTCCTTATGTATGTAGGCTAAAGGTTGACTTTGGGTATCTTCCTCTATTACTCTCTACCTTTTTTTTTT
>CABHPR010056361.1:0-11332 GCA_902168415.1 Peromyscus melanophrys | reverse complement strand
CAGACCCTCTGTACCAATGTCCTGCAGACCCTCTGGACCAGTGTCCTACAGACCCTCTGGACCACTGTCCTATAGACTCTCTGGACCAGTGTCCTGTAGACTCTCTGGACCAATGTCCAGAGCTTCAGGAATGGAAATGGCGATGTGTGGGGGACTTAAAGCAATGGATAAATGCTTTCTCACACAGTTCTGAAGTCTAGAAGTCAAAAGGAAGGTGTTGGCAGGCCCATGTTCCCTCTGAGAGCCGATCCTCATCTCTGGCTCTGCATGCTTTGCTGTCAATCTTGAGCATTCTGTGGCTTATAAACACATCTCTCTACCTTCGCCTCATGTTTCCACCAGGCCTCCAACATTACACCAGTTCATTGTTTTAAGGGCCCATCCTATGCTAGTATGACCTCATCTTAATTACATCAGATTCAACCCTATTTCCGAATAAGACCACATCTCTGATCAGGTGCGGAGTGTTAGGGCTGACATATAGCACCTTCCAGGGAGGTCAGGCCCTCACGGCACCAGGGAGTCTTCAGAGTCCACAGGTACTAACAGTAGTGATAAAGAGAGGCAGCCAAAACGCTACCAACAATGATGAAAGTCAACGTCACAGTCACATGAGGAAAGGAGAAGTGACTGATTAGGAGCAGGTGGTGCCCTCCTGAAGTCAGGAACATTCTTTAGCTTCATCCAAGGCAGCTGACCTGGGTCTGTTTACAGTGAAGGAATTTATCAAGATTTACTCACATGGGTTGTGTAGTTCTCTATACAAGTAATATGTCTCCATAAAATGTTGAAGAAGATAATACTGTCCAAGACATAGGGGTCTTGGCAACCCAGTTGAAATTTCACCCAGAGTGACATAACTGGGACTCTCCATACAGACAGATGGTTTAAACATCTGCCCGAGTGATCAATTCACCTAAGAGGAACAGCTCCCAGGAAGCAGGTGTGAAACTGGAAATGCAATGCAATCTGCTTATAAGAAGACTATAAAACCGGGTAGACTTTGAGATCTTTGGCAGCAATTAACTATGCAGCTCACTCATCAACCTAAGACAGAGCACCTGTGTGGCCTGGGCAGGCATCTCCATGACAGGTAAGGTGACCTGCTGACATCCCGTCCCACGCAACCCAAGTCAGAAGCTCATTTTTTAATAAAAGGGGGACCTGTAGGGCCCTGGCACCCGTTTTGGGTAACTGCTGCCTTGCTTGCTGACCTTGACCTTGATATCCTCCCTATGTAATTCCCTGCCAGGTTCCACCTACCTGAATGCTTAAGAGAAGTTCCTTGTCTGTGTATCCTGAATAATGGGCGTTAACAGATTAGAAGCAAGATTGTAAAGCATCAGTAGCGAACTTCTGCCCTCCGGGGTCCTCCCATTGTGCTGTAAGCCTGTATTTAAGACCTCCTCCCCCCTTCAATAAATGACATTCAGCATTTAAAATTAAAAAATTATATATATATATATAATTGAATGAATACCGTGAATGTAATCTATGAATACCACAAGTGTGATTACTATCACGAGTGTAATTAATGAATATCATGAGTGTAATTTAAAAAATAAATAAATAAATAAACAAACATTAAAAAAAAAAAAACCGGGCGGTGGTGGTGCACGCCTTTGATCCCAGCACTTGGGAGGCAGAGGCAGGCTACCTCTGTGAGTTCAAGGCCAGCCTGGTCTACAAAGTGAGTTTCAGGACAGCCAGGCAACACAGAGAAACCCTGTCTTGAAAAACATAAACAAAAACAAAAACAAAAAAATTTAAAAAAAGAAGGAGGAGGAGGAGGAGGAGGAGGAGGAGGAGGAGGAGGAGGAGGAGAAGAAGAAGAAGAAGAAGAAGAAGAAGAAGAAGAAGAAGAAGAAGAAGAAGAAGAAGAAGAAGAAGAAGAACCTAAGCGCCAAGGACTCTGTCTATTTGAACTAGTAAAGTGGCAAGTTCAATAAACAAACCCAAGAATGATAATTACACTTATCTGTTTGATAAGCACATACCCATAAGGGTACACTCTGCCCTGCACAGTGCTGGCAATGTGCTGAGATATCTGCTTTCTATTTTCCTATCCTCCTCGTAGACCTCTCCCTTACATTCCATCTCCGGGCTAATTACAGCTCAAGTAACTGCCAATGTTCTTCCTTCCACATCTATTTCTTTCCTAGGGTTTTAAGTTCTCAAGGTTAGAATGTGTTGGGTCCTACTGCCTAATTTCCAAGGGAGCAAACCACCAGAATGAAAAGCAACTAGGCAACAGTAAGTAACATGGGCAAACATCAGATCTGGGGAGTAGATGAGGTTTCCGAGAATTAAATATAATGCAGACATTTAGCGTCAGGTAATACCTAAACAGTGAATGACAAATGGTTCATCAGTTCAAGGTAGAGAAAGGAAGCCAAAATTTAACTGCAATGCTAACAAATACATATCAAGTATAATGGACCAAAATTTGCATATAAATTATGAATATAATTATGCAAAAGGAAGCAGTAGATAGATTCACACAGCTTCTATTACATAAAATAAGATCTTAGTAGCACAAGTTTCAAAGCATATATTTTCAGGAAAGTTATTGATGGATTCCCATTGGATGTCTCTATTGCACTGCATTTAGACTCCTACACCTCAGAAATTACAAGTAATAAATAACATTTCTATCTTTGAAACTCCCAATGTGGGCTAATATTAACATTTCAATCATTTTCTTATAAGAACAGCAGTTAAAAGAGAGCTATTAGATGCCATAGATCAAGCCCAGATCCAAGTTTAGAACAAGACATAGAATTTGCCCATTATAAACTGCCTATATAGAGCTGTGTCCCTAAGTGCATAGCCTTAAGGGGAAATATAAATAAACATATAGGCCACGGGCTTTAATTCTGATCCAGCTGACTCTCACAGCCTCTAACGTCACGTATCTAGAGGTGCTTGACTTTGAATGTTCTGCTCTAATAACACTAACCTTTGAGCAGTTCTCAGATGCTCCATCATGCCTAAAATACCTTGAAAATGTTTTCTGAAATGCTGTCCCCACCCTCCTACCTCCCACCAAGCTTCCTTCTGGAATTCTCCTTAAAGAGGACTTCCTTATCTGCTGATAATTCAAATTTGGCTAAAGATACAGAAGAGCCTAAGAAAGTACACCTAAAGCCATGTCAAAAACAGGGATAACTATAACTCTCTATGTGTATTTCTGTGTGCATATGTGTATATATATGTGTGCATATAGGTGTGTGAACATATATGTATATATGTGTGTGTGTGTATATATATATATTTTTTTTTTTTTTGAGGCAAAGTATCATATAAACCAGGCTGGCCTCAAACTCACTAAATAGCTCAAGCTGAGACTAGACTTGAATTCCTGATCCCCTTGCCTCCACCGCTCACGTGCTATGGTTGCATGTGTATGCTACCATGACGGCTGAATAACCACATATATATTTGGGGGACGGGGTGAGTAGATAACCATATTTTTAAGCCATAAAACACTCCAACTAAAGATACTAAACTTTTAAATGTATCTAGTGAGTAGACTATATTCTTTGACTTTAGTTAACTGTGAGAAATACATAGCCCTGTTCAATGAACATTTTCTTTCCCCCAGTTCATGGAAGTCATGTGTGTGTTCACACACATACACACACATGCACACATCTTGTCACGAGTTCCTTCAGAGCAGCACAATGCACAGTACAAAATATATGTACACATATATGATGTTATACACCCATGAATAACTAAAGCAGCATAATATTTACATCATATAGTCCAGACTAAAGTCAGTCCCTAAGAAACAGACAAGACAAAAAAGAAAAAAAGAAAAAAAAGCATCACTTTGTACGGTCAGCCTGAAAGGCTTTCTGGAGGAAGATAAGTTTAACTATCTGAGATAATGCAATGACAGATATAAGAAAGAAGTTATAAATCTGGGCAGTGGTGACTCACACCTTAACCCCAGCAAGTCAGGATGCAGAGCCAGATCTCTGTGAGTTCTAGGACCGCCTGGTCTACAGAGTGAGCTCCAGGACAATGGCTACATAGAGAGACTCTGTCTCAAAACAAACATAAAAAAATGAAGTTGTAAGACTAATAGCAGCAGATAACATTGGCAATGATGTTGAATATGTGGCAGAAACTATTGTGAATTGTTCACACGTTTTCGCTTCAATCATTATAACGACTATGCCATGGCCATCACTTCCAATCTACTGATCGGTAAGGAAAGGAAGGCTCGGAGCAGTTAGGCAACTTATTCAGTCAGGAGGTAATAGGCCATGAGACTGGAATCTGAGAAAACCTTATAATCTGGTTTGGATGGGAGAGTGGGAAGCCGAAGCCATGGCCCTCAGTGTCAGCACACAGACCCAGCTGAGGCACTGGGAGCTCTGTGGAAACACTGGGAAGAAAGTTAACAACATGACACAGTGCATTTTAAAAGACAGTAGATTTTCAGACTTTTGAGCAGAGAAGTTTAAAAACTCCCTAGAGAAAACCATGCTGAAGAAATGTTATATGAATGTTTTGTGTACTGGAATACTAGTGTTTATAGGTAGAATGTTTGGGCAGAAAAATTTTATAAAAATATGATTTTTTTTTTCAAGACAGGGTTTCTCTGTACAGTCTTACCTATCCTGGAATCATTCTGTAGACCAGGCTGGCCTTGAATTTAAGAGATCCACATGCCTCTGCTTCCCTAGCGCTGGGATTAAAGATGTGCACTACCACCACGGGCCTAAGAATATGATTCTTTAGAATATCAAAGAGCCCTACCCACAAAATTATAAAAATGGGCTTTTGTAGTAAGTAGGCAAGCTCTGTCCTCCAAAACAGTTAAAGTTTGCAAACATGTATGCTCTATGTTCAGACAGAATGACAACCTCTAATATCCTATTTATTAAAAAAAAAAAAAAGAACTCATTTGTAGGATGGCTGGAATACAGTAAAACTGAGTCCTTTGATGTTTACCTGAACTATTGGCCCCAAATATCAAGTTACTCAACCATAGTGTCAGTTATAAAATTAATTTACTACAGAAAACGTACAATTATCATACTCCATTAAAATATAAATTAATTCCTACTGAAGAACAGCTAAACACCTACTCATACCACTTGAATGCCCAGATTATAATGCTCATTTCTTTTATTTTTTTCATTTTTATATTTATTTATTTTCGATTTTTGAAACAGGGTTTCTCTGTGTAGCTCTGACTGTCCTGTAATTCACTCTGAGATCCACCTGCCTCTGCCTCCAGAGTGCTGGGATTAAAGGCATGTACCACCACCACCACCACCACCACTTGGCATAATTTTATTTTCTAGTGTCTTTGCTTCTGTGTGTGGTGCAAGGGTTGAACTCCATGCCTTGTGCATGCTGGGAAAGTACCACTGGGTAACATTCCCTAGCCATTTTTCAATATTTAAATAGTCAGTCATCCATAAACAGGGGTTAATCTATGATTTTCCTTATTCTACAACTTTATCCTGAACCCACTCCCAGTCCCCCGATCCCCACCCACCTCTTCCCCCACTCTCTCGCAATCCACCCAGCCCTGTCTGTTGCTGGAGAGCTTCTCTCCAGCTCCCAAGTCCCGCCAGTCTCCAGCTCCCAAGTCCCGCCAGTCCCTGGTTCCCTGACCGAACCCATTCATAAAATAAACACACAGACGCTTACATTATTTAAACTGTTTGGCCATTAGCTCAGGCCTATCATTGTCTAGCTCTTACTCTCATATTTAGCCCATTTCTATTAATCTCTACTTTGCCACGTGGCTCATGGCTTACCGGTACTTTACATCTTCCTTCTCCAGCCAGTCTCTCCTTTCACCTTCCTGTTCCCTCTCTTGTCTTCTCTGTTAGTCCCGCCTATACTTCCTGTCTGGCTACAGGCCTATCAGTGCTTTATTGATACAGAGTGATATCCACAGCACCTGTCATTTCTGATAAAGAGAGTTATTCATGCCTCAGGGCACTAAATATGTCTCACACTAGGTAAATGCCAAATAGGTATCTAGGAAACACCAGAATAGGCAGTTGAAACTTAAAAAGTAATGAACTTGTAGTCTGAAACTGCTTAGGAAAAAAAATGCATGAAACTATAAATACAATATTTGTAAGCTTTTTTTTTTGTCTTCATACATGTTATGTGACCCAAATTTTGAAACATGGGCTCACTAATTTGTCCATTCTGGCCTCGAACTTTCCAGCTTTCTTGTCTTAGCCTCCAGAGCAGCTGTGTCGATAGGCCTGAGATGACAGGCCTGAGTCACCAGGCCCAGCTAAGTTGTCTTCTTCCTAAAGAGTCAATTAACTGCTATTCATGTTGATGGCACACTTACAAGCCTCATTAATGCAGCCACAAACCTGAGTAACCCAACACCAGTCACCATCAATTGGGGATTATGAAACTGTCCTGACAATTTGCTGCACATGAAAACAAGTTTAAGAACACTCACCCACAGGCATCTACATATCCACCTCTTCCAGCATAAATACATTGCAATTTTCCAGAAAAAAGAAAACTTATTTTTCCCTGCAGTGTTGGGTGTTTTTCTTTGTCATTTGGTTTTTGGTTCTGTTCTTGTTTGATAATTTTTTTTTAAAGACGACTCTCTTATGTACCCCCAGACTGTCCTCAAATTCTTGATCCTCCTGCCTCAGCCTCACAAACTCAAGGGTTAGAAACAAGTGCAACCACCATGCCACAGCTTAGTTTCAACTAGCATGAACAAATTCATGGGAATAAACCTGTTTTCTCTAGTGGGAGGAACTTTCCAAATAACACACTGGGAACCACAATAACTACCAGGATGAATGCTGGTTGTGACAGCTTTATAACTGAGCTAATAGATTAAGATTAACCACTGATGTAAGCACGAGGTGGGTGATGGCTAATTTTGGTCATCAACTTGACACACCCAGGAAGAGGACATCTCAATTGAGGACTTGCCACCATTAGTTAGGCCTGTGGGTATATCTGTGGGGTATCAATTGCTGATTGATGTGGGAAGGTCCTGCCCACTGTGGGAGGTGTCATCCTTGGGCAGGTGGGCCTGGGCTGTTTGAGCAGGTACCTGAGCAAACCAAGGGAAGAGGCCAGTAAGTATTATTCCTTCAGTTTCTGTTTCAAGCTCCTGCTTTGAGTTTTCCCTCCAGGGTGGACTGTCGCTTATAAGCCAAATGAACCCTTTTCCTTCTCCTGCTGATTTCGGTCATGGTGTTTATCACAGCAACATAAAGCAACCTAACAGCTGTGTTGTCTGTCAACTGTTTGCTACCTCCGTATGTTGAACACAATGCCAGGAAAAGAAGATGCTGAGGTGAAAACCGCAAGACACCAGTGCTGTCCTCACACAGGAGCCAGTTCTAGATTTTACACCACTTGTCAATCGAGAGAAAAGAATACAAAGTTGAGCATGTAAGACCACATGTAGTTGAGAAGCTGACATGGGAAGGTCAGAAGTTCTGAACTACCTAGCAAGACCCCATTTCAAAAGGGGGGAAAATGGAATCAAAACGCCAAAAGTAGGGGGCTGGAGAGATGGCTCATTGCTTAAGAGCATTGGCTGCTCTTCCAGAAGTCCCGGGTTCAATTCCCAGTACCCACATGGCAGCTCACAACTGTCTGTAGCTCCAGTTCCAGGAGGTCTGACACCCTCACACAGACACACAGACAGGCAAAACACAATGTACATAAAAATAAATCATTAAAAGTTTTTTAAACTCCAAATGAAAGCAACTAGTGGATAGGTAATGAGAAATGAACATATCAAAGAACCTCAAAAGCAATTTTCTCTCTAAAAACCAGGCCAGTCTTTCCCAGTGAGTGATATGCAGGTCTCGCGAGACAAAGGATAATTGAAAGTTTACAGAACATCTGAGCATTTCTGATAAACCTGCACTATTTTTATCAGAAATAATAAATCCCAGATCTTTGCAGTAGTCTCACATTTCCAAGATCATGTCTAGAGAATGATGGAGAAGGAACTGCCACAGATAATACATTCCCATGACAAAGAGACAAGACTTCTGTACAAAGAACCCAGACGACAGACAGAGGATAAGAAATAAATTCAGGGAGGCCAAGGCCTTCGGATTATTTAGAATATTGCCCTGCTCAGCAGCGGCTATCTTGCTAATCGTTTTCAGCTCTGACTTAATTTAAATAGATAATTAATTTGTGGTATGTGGGTTTAGATGTTACCAGCCAATCTAAAAGCTTCACAGAGACAGACTCACAGGATTCATTGCAGCTCAACTTAAAGAGGTCTTCTTGTTTTAAACTTTAAAAGAGGGCTAAAGTTTTTGTCTCAATATTGCTGGGAAAATTACATGAAATGACCTAGGAGAGCACACCAGGGACTAAAGTGGGTGCTCCATACACACTCCATGCTGCCATCCCCTCTTCCACGGACATTATCTAGCTGCAGGTTAAAGGGATGTCCCCAATCCTGTAAAGAATCATAATTTCCATGAGAGCCATCTGGAATCTGCGTGGTGAGCTGACAATGCTTATTGGGAAGTGTAGGAAGCAGGACATTATTCACTTGTACTTCACAATGTGGAACTCACAAATATCTCTAACAGAAGGAAGGGGCTGTGGAATTCCGTCCTCTGCCACTGAGTTTTACAATGGGAAACTTGAGAATTACAGTTTCACAAAAGACAGACTGATGCATTCTGGTTGCATTCTTCTGTCAGGCCCATATACTCTTCCTGATTCTTACATTCTTTTTGTATTGATTTGGGACAGGAAAAAAAAAATGGTACCTGCCATCAGTCTCCTGAAACATTTTCACAATTACAGTGCCATTTAGTTGTATCACTTCTACATCAAGACACAGTGGGATCTGAAAGAGACATTCGGGCCAGGACTGGGCAAGAACATTTTTCAAGGAAAGGGCTATTAAGCAATGAATGATCACTCTCCCTTTCTACATTAGCCTTAGAGGCAGCTTGGAAAAACAAGTCAGACTCATACAAATATTTCCTACAAAAGTTCCCTTGATCCAAAACTGACATTATCTAAGGAGCCTCTGAAATAGACAGCCTTATTCAAAGTTAAACCAACTAAGGGGTTTCTGTTGTTGTTGTTGTTGTTGTTTGTTTTTTTTCCTGATCTTGGTTTGAAAAGCAATCCTTGGTAACATGAAAAGGAGGTAACAGGAACCAATTAACAAACATCAAATCAGCTTGCTTTATGATGAAAAATAACTAGGCATTTTGGTCAGGTCTTCTCAAATGTTTAACAACAGCGTGTAAATAAAAAAGAGAGTTCCACGGTCAGAAGCTGGAAGGGAAAATTAGATTTGAAGACACGGAAAGTCAAACAGTCAGGGAAGCCTAATAGAAGCGGCCATGGAGATCTCAGAAAGTGTTACTAGGCCTGAAGGTCAGCAGGATGGGGCACCGGAGCCAACACGGATCTGCTATTCTAAACCTATCCACTAATCATGGTACTAAGGTGGCCCTCTGAAAAATAAATTTGACTTCAGAATTTAGAAGCTGTGTGGTTTCTGATAGGCTAGCATCTACTACGTCCTTCCCACCCCACCCCACCCACAATTTTAAACATTACCTTTAAACAAAATTCTTCACCCCAGCCTGCCTGTCCTTCTCCTGGCTTCCTCTGAAGATCCTAAAAGAAGGCGCTTCGAGTTTCTTTAGTTTCTAGAATTCGCTTTTTTATAGATTTTCTTTTAAGCCAAAATAACAGTGCACAAGAAGGGAGCTGAAGCCCACGGGAGCTCCCGAGGCAACGACCGCAAAATAACACGTTTCTTCTCCCTTATCTTAAAAATTCACCGCAGCCCAAACTGCAGTTTTCTCAGCGTAGCCCTTTGCTCCAAACAAGCTGCCCTGGTGTTTCGTTAGGGTTAGTTTTAACGTGGCAAGGCGGATTTCTCGGGAAACTTTATGTGGTAAATGAGGAGAACCTTCCAGACTCCCTCGCCCCTCCTCGCTTCCAGACCCTTTCACAAACAATGGTGAGCGAGGAACCGTGCACGCGGGTCCGCCTCCCAGCACACGGACTCGGGGGAGATCAAGGAGAGGCGGGTCCCCGTGCCCCTCTGGGCGCTGCTCGCAGGGGGTCCTTCCTAGCAGCTCCAGGACACTGCGGGCGAGCTCCCGGTCCGCCACCCCGCACACCGGGTTGGCTGGAGGGTCTCAGGGCCCTATGGCTTCCGCACCTCTCCAAGGGCTGGCAGGGGACGGAGGGACTGAGAGCGCACAGAGTCCCCTTCCCTACTCCTCAGAGGTTGCAGAAGCGGACTGTCTGGACAGCACCCCTAAATCCCAAGCTGGGTGTGGAACGCAGTCTCCCCGCACCCCCAGCCAAGCAAACCCGCAGCGCCGCCAGTCGCAGAGAGTTACCCGCCGAGGCCCGGGCGCGGTGACGGCAGAGGCATGTGCGGGACTCCACGGCCGGGGCTCTCCGCTCTCCGCAGCGCGCTGCCCTCGGTCCCGCGGAGCCTGTCGCATCGGGTCCCCGAGCCCGGGGCAAGCGGAAGCCTAAGCGAGGTGGCACGGACACGATCCCTTCTCCCTAGATGTGGCCCGGGGGAGCAGAGCAGGGCGCTGCGTCTCCGGGAGTCCGACACGACCGCCGGTCCCCTCACTGTCCGCGGCGCCCGGCCCCGCGGCCCCCGCGGCTGCGTGCGACGCCGCTGGAAGCTCCTCCTTGTCGCTGGCGCCAGATGCACCGTGGCCGCCGCCCCCAAGTTCGCGCCGAAAGTGCAGCGCGCAGACTGGCGGAGGGCTCTGAGACCCTCCGGGCGGCAGCCGCGGGACCGACCGGGCTCCTACCTTTAGGGCGGGGTCCGCTCGGTCTTGCCCGGAGTCCAGGACAGGAAAATCACTGCGAAGGGAGGGCCCGGGAAGGGCGGCGGGTAGCTTCAGGACAAGGTAGGAGGATTGATTTCCAGAGCCAAGAAGACACTCCCGTCCCGCCCCAGTTTGTTTGGAAAGCTGCGGGGAGTAAAAGCGGGAGGCTGTGAGGGATTCTCCTCCTTGGTGCTTACTGGAGGCAGAAATCAGCAGAGTTTGGTCGCTGCCTGGACTGTCTGTGACATCAGACACAGCGGGCATTTTGGTCCCTAGCAGAAAGGGAGGGGTGTTCACAAAGCTACACAATTTGCAGGCTCTGGTCTTCAAAGACAAAAGTGTTAGTGTTACAGGGAGTAGCCGTAGACATTTAGTACATTTTGTATCTTTAAACGAGCTGTTAGCTCAGTAAGAATGAAGGTAGGGCTCCCTCCTCCCTCTTCCTTCCTTCCTTCCTCCCTTCCTTCCTTCCTTCCTTCCTTCCTTCCTTCCTTCCTTCCTTCCTTCCT
>CABHPR010056359.1:0-13720 GCA_902168415.1 Peromyscus melanophrys | reverse complement strand
AAAAAAAAACCTCTTCTAAGATACAGATCACCTCATTACATAAGGAAACTATGTATCTGAAAACAGTAAAAAGTGCAGTTTCTTTTGCTCTGGTGTCTGTCTCTGGGGATGAATGAATTACTGGATCACATTACAGTTTCTCTCTGCTATATATATTTATAACATAATATATAGTGTGGTGGTTTGAAAGAAAATGGCCCCAAACAGAGTGGAACTGTTAGGAGGTGTGACCTTTTTAGAGGAAGTGTGTCAGTGTGGGGGTGGGCTTTGAGTTCTCCTATGCTCAAGCTATGCTCAGAGTGACTCAGTTCACTTCCTGTTGCCTGCGGATCAAGATGTAGAACTCTTAGCTCCTTCTCTAGCACTATGTCTGCCTGCATGCCACCATGTCCTGCCAGGATGATAATGTACTGAACCTCTGAAACTGTAAGCTAGTCCCAACTAAATATTTTCCCTTATAAGAGGTGCTATAGCCATGGTGTCTCTTCACAGCAACAGACACCCTAACGAAGACATAGAATATACTCTGAAGCTTTGCTCATGAAATCTAGTTAATGCTACAAAGTAAAGGGGAAGAGGAAAGTCATAATCAACACCAGAAATACCTTATTTTATTTTTTTGTATGTATGGGTATTTTGTCTGCATGTATGTCTGTGTACCACATGTAAGCTGGTGTCCACAGAGGCCAGAAAAGAGTATAAGATCTCCTGGAACTAAAGTTACAAATGTTTGTGATCCACCATGTGGGTGCTGAAAAGCAAGTCCAGGTCCTCTGGAAGAAGGGCCAGTGGCTCTTAACCACTGAGCAACCTCTCCAGCCTGAACCTTAACCTATGCTTGTAATTCCTTTCATTCTATATCAGCTTAAGAAATTAAATGTAATAAAATGTTAATAAGATACTACTATGGCAATAATAAAGACCATGAGAAAATATCACACTGCCAAACTGAGAGGAAAAAAGTATGAACCTGGGTCTCAGTAGAGTCACGTCAGTTTTGAACTTCTCGGGCTTCCTCTACTCTCGTCTCCTGAGAACTGACTTAGACACCACGCATGTATCACCATACCCAGCTGAGAACTATTTTATTAGAAAGAAATATGCTCAGAAGAGTAACTATAGTGTAGTTTTTTCCTTCTTGGAACAGAGCAGCAAATCATGACCTGCACAGAATGAAGAGCTGCTGAGCCGGTTTCTATGAGAGTGTGCCTCTCAGACACATCAACGTGAGGCATTTCTTTTTTGGTCTCACTCAAATAAAGGACTTCAATTACTAAGATTCCTTTGAACATAAGGAACTAGGAAAACTGTGAATGGCATTGGAGTCACCTATAACTAGCATCAGTTTTTGTCAATGGAATAATTTCCTCCAATTTTCCATAGTTCCAATGCTCCCAGCACAGCTTTAAGGAGAAAATGAACCCATCATGAACTTCTGATGGCAAATATGCAGCTCGGACCTCACTTTAACAGTGCTGAAGCATAAAAGAGATGGTGTTCTTCACATCAACAGTTAAGGTATTGAATCATCCTTTTTAGTTAGAATTGTGTTATTTTAGTAACCATATGTTCCATATATGTTACTTATAATTGCCTTTCACGGGCAATGCTACATAAAGGCAAACAGGTTAAAAAGTGAAACCTGAGAGATACTCAGCTGGAAAAGTATTATAAAGCATGGAAGGGCCTGCATTTTTGGGAAGTGGACTAAAGAAACAATGGCTGGGAAAATATTCCAACTTTCACTTCTTCCTGCCTAGGACACTGTAGGAATTTAAGAAATACTTCTTGGGCAAAATGTCAGGGGAAAAGCGAGAGTCGGGTATGTTCCATCTGAGTCAGGGAAGTCTAGACTGCCCCAATGGGCAGCAGTAGAAGCATCCTCTATGTGGCAAAGCGGAGGGGTCAGTTCCAGAGACAGTTCTTCCACGGTAATGCACTAGTCATCTCCTCGGAATCCCTGACGCTTGAGTGCAAACTTAGCATCTAGAGTAACCTTTATCTCTAACCCTCAGAGATTAAAAACAAAATAAACCAACAAGCAAACAAAATAAATCAACAAGCAAACAAAATGAATCTCAATGAGACATGTAATTAAAATAGCATGCTTACAAGGGTCACAAGTTCCCTCCTTTCTGGTCCTACACAGAGCCTTTCTCAAGCAAGTAATTCCTAGCTCTAATAGTGGCCCTCTCGGGCAGCACCATGTTCAAAGCTATGTGTCTATCATTTGACCCTATTCTCCAGCAGAAGAGGCCCACTCAACACTTCTCTTCCTTTCTTCAAGTTGTAGAGAAAAATAACTCATTCTCCTTCTTAAAATTAGACAAAAAAAAAAGAAAAAAGAAAATAAAGAAAAAGCGAGAAAGATAGAAAGATGGGGAGGGAGAGAGGGAGGGAGAAGAAAGAAGAGGAGGAAAGCAAGGACGGGAAGGAGGGAGAGAGACTCTTCTCATCACTTGCGGCCAGTCTAAAATGAAGCCTCCAGCAGCCCCACTCATTGCCTGCTTTATAACCAAGCACTGCCTCTAGCTTAACCTATGTTAGAACTGCAACACAGTTCTGGTTTTAAAAACAAAGTATCAAAACAAATAGAATCAATATAAATTTTCATTGAAAGACATATAAGGCAATCTTCCCTTCCTCTACTACCCCAAGTTATAACACAAAAAAATACTTGTCAGTATCCCAACTTTTCTTATGCTACAGAATCACTTGAAAAGGTCCAACAATTAGACCTAAGAAGCCTTGATGGCTTGTTTGTCTTTTAGGGCATTGTCAATAATTGTCATTTGTTTACAAATATTTGATGACTTGTCTTTAAACCAGGCCAATGTGAATTCCTACTGGTCACCGGAGGTCCCCATTATCTTGCATGTTAATCCAGTGGAAGATAAACAGTACTGCATGTTTTGTGCTGATGTGCTTAGGAAAGCTCACAGGATAGGCTGTGAGGTGTCTTTCTGACATACTTAGATGCAGCAGGAGGTAATCTCACACACACACACACACACACACACACACACACACACACACACACACAGACGTGACAGGAAAGGCCCTTACCTGATCGTGATCAAGAGCGGCATCTCCTGTGATCACAATACGTTTCTCGATTCTTGTTTCAGATATTCCACCCTTTACAGTCTACAGGTCACAGAAAGAGAAGAGAAAACATAACTTAGAACTTGTAAGCAGAGAACAGAAGCAAAGCCTGACTTCCAGCTTCTGACCCGCTTAAGACCAGAGTACAGAGCAGCGTAAGACTCAGGCTCCAGGTAGTTTCTGTGCCGTACTTTTCAGTTCAACAGAGTCCTACCGTTAAAGTTACAGCACGCACACACATCCTTTACTTGAAAGCAGCCCTTAAAATACCAAGATTCTGCTGGGATTAAAATGCAACAGATGCCATTTTTAAAAGTCTAAGTAATGCCACTGGGATAAATCTATTACATTCTCTAAGTTTCTTCCCTATCAGTTGGCCAATTTTTGAAAAAGAGTAGAAAGAAGAAATAATTATTTGGCATTTGTAGAGTTACAAATATTTTAGGTGTGTTTTCAATTTAGGTAATTAATTGATACTATAGTTTTGATGCCTGATTCTAGTCATACAAATTCCTTTAGTGAGTTCATTCATTTGATTTAGTGCATTTAAAACGTTTGATTTGAGGCAAACAAGTGAGATTTTCATTAAAAGTTGATCTGATGATCGCTTCCATGCAAGTTATGCACATGGACACAGAATACACTGTGTACTGGCTGTGTAGACAGACTGGGGTGAAGGAGGCCCTGAAGGAACTGCCTCCCAGAGGTCCTGGTCAGGCAGAGCTGAGAGTGCCTGTGGCAGGCTGGAGAAGCAGAAAGCCTGAGAGAGCCTCTGAGCCCTTTTTGAAAAGAGCACAGCCACCAATACCAAAGTCCCAAGAAAACACACAGGCAACTTCTATAACCTTCACGATCCACACACCAAGTCACACACGGTGGCCCTTCATTAAGAAATAAAACTTGCCGGGTGGTGGTGGCACACGCCTTTAATCCCAGCACTCGGGAGGCAGAGGCAGGCGGATCTCTGTGAGTTTGAGGCCAGCCTGGTCTCCAAAGTGAGTTCCAGGAAAGGCGCAAAGCTACACAGAGAAACCCTGTCTCGAAAAACCAAAAAAAAAAAAAAATAAATAAATAAATAAAACTTATCACTAGCTCTATCAGCTGAGTATTTGTTAAACTGAGTACCAACATACCCTGCATTTTTAATCCACAAAATTTCTTGCTATTTTTGCTTGCTATTTAAATTATTGTCCTGAAACATGGGGTGGGAAGGGTATAACAGACCATTAAAAGCACTAATCCAATGTGAAAACAGAATCAAAATGCAATGCTAGAAAAATCAGATTTGAATTCCACTGGAGTACATCAGAATCAGCTGGGCGCTTCTCTCCAAGGTTTCAATAGGTCTGGAGTGAGTCATGACTTTTATTAGACATCCAAGCCCCAGATGCAGCTGATGCTCTCAAGCCTAGGACCATACCGGTTGGTTATAAGGTACTAAATGTTTAGAAAAGGCTCTGGGTAAAATGTCTCAAACCAACATATTAGAACTTTAAATAAATGAGAGAAGTTCACAATTTTATTAAAATATTTCTTCTGTCCATATAGCTGTCTTAAATATAGCTAGTCATATTTTTACCCCCCTGTACTTTACAAAACTGTAATTTGGTTCAAAACACATTTGTTGTTGGAGCCTAATTTCTTGGATACTTTAAAGAAACTCATTTTAGTCCACTGGCACTGTCTGTGTATTACTTAGAAGTGTGTACAGAAACAAGAATAATACAGAAAAGATCTGTTTGCCATGTACCATCCTCTCCCTAGGGTTCCCCTAGGTTGCTTTACCTTGGTGATGTGTGTGGTTGTCGTTGTTGACACGGACTCAGATGTGATGGTTTGTGCAGTCAGTAACGTGCCCGAATCACCACCAGCCCCGCCATCAATCTTTGGACAGTTGGAGGAAAAATACAAAGTAATGCTTAACTTCCGTCATGTCAGAAAAGACCCCGCCCACTGAGTATGCATCTTCTACGGTTCCACAGCTAGCAGGAGATGCTATCTGCCTGTCCTTTGCATGTTGGTAGTCGTGGTTCATGGTCCAGAAAGCAGCTGGCACTGAGAACAGAGGAGCTGTGGAAAGCAGTGAATGGACAGAAACAAACCCTGTGGCAGGAAGAGGAAGGAGAAGGAAGCAGAAGTTGGGACTGTAAGTCATACAAGAGCAAAGAGGATTTGTCTGAGGACGTTTGTAGAAGCTAGAAAAAGAAACCCGAGAGCCAGGGGAAGAAGTTTCCACAGTGACCAGAAGTACTGACTTTGCTATTGTTTTTTAAGCACAGGTGGGTAAAAATAGGTAAAAGTTTCTCAGATTACTAATAACAGAACTTGAACTTGATAACAAACCGAACTTGAATGATTTGGCTATTTGCTTATCTTTAATATATTTTGTAAAACTTACATAGTTCTTATAATGGTTGGTATCTCATGAGTATACACATATACATGAGTGTATATATTAATATTATATATGTGGATACACTCCATGTATGTCATATGTGTGTGTATATATGTCGTGTGTGTATATGTATATATATCCCATTGTATATATTTTAAAGGGAGCTACTTTAATTTGTTTGCTTTAACACTGGAAGAGGCAGGAGATTCTAGAGTTTGCCAGGAAAACTAAAAAGTAAATTAATAGCTAGGTTGCTTATGTTTCGATTGCAAACATATCTGTGTTTTTCCTGACACTAACACAAGGAAACTCCCCCCAAACTTGCCTCAGGCACCCGAGCTTCTTCCTAAGGGTACTTACCACAACCCAGACGTCACAGCAATATTCTCACAAACCTGCCCATGATAAGAAACCTGTTTGCTCTTATGTGGGATCTATGCACACACTAGATAACATGCTTGCAACTGTTTTGAGAAAATTTAATGTTTAAATAAAAATTTTTAAAAATATTTTGAGATCTGACATCCTTCACCACAGTGCAATCCTGCCAGAGAAAGGCAAACTATTTATCACATACATTTTTAAACAGGTCCATTTTGAAATGATGAACTCATTTTGTTTATGTGTGGGTGTGCATACTCATGTGTCTGTGGAGTCCAGAGCACAATGTTAAGGTCTTCCTCAATTGCAGGCCACTCTGTTTTTGAGACAGAATCTCTCACTGAACCTGAAGATGACTAACTCAAATTTGGCTGCACTGGTTGGCAAGCAAGCCCAAGGATCCTACTCCCCAGCACTGGGATCACAGGCATAAACCACTCCCAGCTTTGAACAGGTATGAACAGGTATCTGAACTCAGGTCCTCAAGCTTGTGTGGCAAGCACTTTACCATAAAACTAAGCAATCTCTCCAGCCTTCTAATTTAAAAATCTTTGCAGAACCAGTATCTGCAGACCTAAAATCAAGCACACACTTCTTATAGTCACTTTGACACTGATTACATGAAAATAACTACATATTCCTAAGAAAAATGGCCCAGCATAAGGGGGGGAAAGTTATGTGGGTGCCTCTAATATTGGAATAAAATATGAGTTTATCCAGTCTACTTTCACAGAGTCAGAGCAGGGGAAAGCTGATATACTACAAATCAATAAAACACATCTAGTAAATGTTGCAAGGTCATCTGCTTCCCAAGAACATACACACAGTTTTCGATACAAGAAGCCAGAAAAGCCCTATAGTAATAGGACAGGGCTTGGGTTGCTGTCGTCTTAACTAACCATATGTATGGCTCTACTATATAAGTACTAGGTCACCAATATTTACTTACTCCTCCTCTCTATTGATGTTTTTCTTTCCCTAGGAACCAGGGACTGAACTCAGACCCTCACACTACTAGCAGTGCTCTATCTCCAGTCCTTTGGGGGTCACCAATTGACTGTAGCTCTCTGTCTAAATCTAAGACAGCAACAGAACAAGTTATATTGCTGGGACAGTTACAATGTGTGAAAAGCTATGTCAAAGTCAGAAATGGGGGAAGACAGTGTAAACAGAAATATTCCCACTAAACATAAAGGGGAATTCAAACAGTCCAAATCTTGAGCTTCTGTACCTGTGGAGACTCATATGTGATGGTTTTGGTCTCAGTTTGAACAATGGGGACTTCCTTGGTGGAGATTTCTGTCCTTTGTGAGGCATCAGAAATTGTTACCATCTCTGTTTTTACCACTGGTGGCTGAGGTGGAAAAGGAAGGGAAAGATAAATTCTAGTGGTCATAAAGCAGAAGCGTATACAGGAACCTTCAAAAATAATTGTTAAAAAATCCAAATACACACTCATGCATGAAAGTAAGAGAAGAAGCAAAGGACCTAAAAGATATCGAAGACACATTCTCCTTCAAAGTATATCTCACATGCATATATGTACATGTGTGTATGTACGTATATAATACAAATATATGTGAAAAATAAGCTAAAATCATGACTCCCTAATTGTATTACACTTCAATTGTGATGGTCCTAAACCACTACACTGACATATGTATACTTTACTTTGGGGAAAAAAATGTTAAAACTGAAAGATAATAGAATGCCCTAAAGGTAACTATCTCTATTTTTACTGAAGCTTAAAGAACCACAATGTGAAGGTTTATTATTTTTAACTGGATTGCAAGCTATGTAGGCCAAGATTTACTCTCTCTCCCCCCAAAATATGCCATCATCAGAAAGGATATTTTCAAGTATGATTATTTTTAATTACACTCATCTGAAAGTTCACTTTCTTTTGCATTAAGTACAATAAAACCTTGTATCTAAAATTAGTCCATCAGTGTTGTATTAAGTGCTCTGAAAGATTTTACACCTGCAGAGAGGTTCACTGTCTGTTAAAACTGCTGAGCATACATGCTTAAGTAGATCAGACCATAGCACACCAAATATTATAACACTGCCTTTGAGAGAAAGCTCCCAACAGGTATAATTATTAAAATGGAAAAGGCAGTTCTAAGTGTTCAAAAGACTCTTGAGATGTCTACTCTGAAGAGAAAGATGAAATCTGAAAGTAACTTATTTAAAACAAAGCTACTTAAAGACTGTCCATTCCATCAGAGAGCAAATGCTGATAAATCCAGTCACTGTGGGCGTTCTGGAATCAAGAGACATTCCTGGGTAAGTCAATTACCACATGAGAGACATTGCCCCAGTGATCAAGACTGAATCTGAGAGAAATATGCAAGGTTCTCTTTCTTGAAAATAAAAGGAAAGACATATCTAATATAGGACAGTCTACAAAATAATCAATTTGCAAATAACCCAGGAGTGATGTAAGACCATGAAAAGAAGAGCGCACTTCTCATGAATGCTTAGTCCTTGGTTGTCAAGAAGGAACAGGCTCTTAACCACACCACACTCTCCCTGGACTCTACAGACAGGAACCACAGTGACATTCAAGAAATCATGTCCTTACCACTGCCAGAAGCAGCCTTCACAGCACCTGCTGTGAGCTCCAAGGAAAAGTAAGAGAATGATCCAGAAAGTCAAATCCAGTCATTACACCAGGAGCACACACACACACTTAAACCCACCATCTCTCAACAAACAGCACACACATTTTACTACATATGCCGCCCATGAGAAAGAGGCATGTGACTGAGGGAGCAGTGCAAAGAAAGACAGAAGCACCCAAAGCATGCAAAGAAAAACCGACACGGAAATGAGAAGGAAGACGGCTGTGGCTGGGGAGTTTACCCTTCAGGCAATCCAGGTGAAGCACCCAAAGCATGCAAAGAAAAACCGACATGGAAATGAGAAGGAAGACGGCTGTGACTGTGGAGTTTACCCTACAGGCAATCCAGGTGCGGTGAAGAAGCTAGAAACTGTGACCTGAGCTGCAGAAGATCTACAAAGCAGTGCTCCCCTTTTTCCCAGACAGAAAACTCAGATTCTTGCTGAAAAAGCTGAAGGAGAATTAGGGGAAAGGTGAAGAAAGGCAGGTGTTTGCACCCGAGAAACAGTGCTGTAGTTTAGCTCATGCTTGAGACTCCCATTTACCTCTGAACAACAAATAATCTCTGGTAAAACATCAATGTCAACATGGGGCACCTCTCCGTTAACTCTGTGTTGCTCTTCCTCTGCTTCTTCTCTCATGTCTTGCTTAACAGTGCCTCCGTGTGCACTCTTCTCTCCGGGTAGCTTTGGGGCACCTACACGTTCCTGGGCCTCTGTGTCTACTGGGAGGAGCCTGGCCTCTGCGTGTCTGTCTGGGAGGGCTTCGGGCACTGCTGCCTCCCTCTCTACTACCTTGGCTGCTTGGCCGGCCTCTTGCTCCAGCTCTTCGTCATTCTCCTCCTGCTCTTCCCTTATGGTGCCCTCGGTCACTCGGTGGTGGGGCTGGTACTCTCCCACGTCTTCCTCCTCACTCTCACTGCTGCTGCTGCTCTCAGAAGACAGGGAGGTGGAGTCTTTTTGTGTCACAGGCTCCACCTTACGAATCTCCCCGGGGCCACTCCCAGCTGATAGCTCTTTACCATTCATTTCTTCTGTGATTACTCTTTCGTCTTTCCCAACCTCTGCCCGCTTCTTCTCCTCCACTACATTCAGAGTCTCATGTGAACTCTGTACAGGAAAAAAGATGGATGAGGGAGAACAAAAATAGATGAATAAATAAAAACAGTGGAAACCCAAATGAACTGATGGCAGACTCATGTCATGAAGGAAAACAAAGATGGTTATGATGGCTGACTGGAAGGGAAGCAGGGAAACGTGAGGCGATGAGAGGCGTTAGGCATGGCATTAACATGGAAAAGGGGGAACCTTAACAGCGTCCCTGGCTCCAGTGCAAGGCCCTTCCGACGCAGGAGCGCGAGTCTGCGGAACAAAAAGCAACCGAGGACACAAATCAATATGGTTTACCTCACCGACCACCGAAACAGACATGTGACGATGCAAACACAGAACGGCCAGATCCACTACGGAAACCATGCTCAAGGTCACAGAGGACAACCAGACAAACGCCACAACACTTACAACAACGACAAAAACAGCCAGCATTCTTGAAAAGAATAAAAAACATCATTACAGGTATAAGCCCTATTTATGGAGTTGAAAATGTTTTTTAAAAAAAATACGTAATTATACCTAAGCTTCCCAATTTGCTTAAAGGATAAATTTTAAATCTGTTTCTCAAACACTGTGGTCTGAATCTAGAACACTGGCTGGGACCTTAAGCCCTAAATAAATGCAACATCAAGGATTTCTTTCATTTTTTGCAGGAGTGGGGTGGGGTGGAGGGGTGATGCTGTCTAAAAAACAGCCTGGAGCTGGGCAGTGGTGCACACCTTTAATCCCAGCACTGGGGAGGCAGAAGCAGGTTGATCTCTGTAAGTCTGACCAGCCTGGCCTACAGAAAGAGTTGCAGGATAGCCAGAGCTGTTACACAGAGAAGCCCTGTCTCGGGTGAGTGGGGCGAGCTTGGATTGGAAAATCATGTTTGGTTTAAATGGCTATTAACATTAAAAGGTTCATTCCAAACAGTTGTTAACATCTCCATTTGCAATATAGATATCTGGGTGGGTGTCAACATTTGCCCCAAGTTTCCTCTTGGAATTAGCTCATTCACTATCACCACTGATACCGGAAATGGGTCAAGTTTATTCCTGAAGACCATCATCCTACCCCGTTATACCTATTTCTTGGGAGTACATTAATTCTATTTGATTGACACAGTAGCTAACCATTCTATCCAATACCTGTATACTGAATACAGGAGTAACATACAGTACTACAGTCCAGTATTAACTAGGGATGGGGCTTCTCTGAAGTTTTTAAATCCTCACATTACCTCACAACACTTGTACAAATGAAGCAGAACAACAAGTTTACATCCTCCTGATACTCCTGTTAGTGGTCTAACTGAAAAATTCTTCAGCTCCAGGCAACAGTGCCATTTACTCAAGGTATCACCCACATTAATGCAGAAGGGCACTGGTCCTCTGACCATGCTGGACACTGACTGTGTGTACTCAAGAAGTTTTCCTAATGGGACACCAGGTACTTCATGGGGCCCAGCAACAAGGACACACAGATCTAAATGACACAATTCTCTGTAGCACCTACAAACATATGCCACAGACTCTCTAGCCTGTTACTCTGAACTGCATGGTATTTTTATGTTGCTCAAAATTCATACCAGTTTTATTGAAAACCCAGGAGTTTCAGATATTACATGGAAAATCATGAGTCTACAAACTGCTTCATAGATGAAGATAACTATGGTTCAGAGCATTTCTAAGGCAGATGTTTCAGGCTTATTACAGCCCAGTGGTATAACTATTATATTACTTAGCCTCAAATGACAGACAGGTTTAGCTCAAGTTCAGGGAATTCCAGAATGTCATCCCAAAACAATTAGCTCAGGAACTCTGGTGGGCATGTTAGTGTTGGTTCAAATAACAGACCACCACAAGATACCTGAAATTAGTCTTTGAAAACTCAAGCTCTGCAAAGCACTTAGCTAACTTCTTTCTCTTTGTTGACACTTTCCTTCTGCTTAATACCTCCAGCTCTGGGTCTCGGGGGTTTAAACAATTTTCTAAATTTAGACAGGTTTTTTTTTTAAACAAAAGAAGCAGGAGAAATTATCCAATCTACTTCTTTATGGTCAAATTCACTGTTTCTTGAATGTTTCTCCCAGTGATTTCACTAGTAGAATGGAGGGAAAGGTACCTAAAATACTCAAAAAAGAAAAAAAAAGAAAGAAAAAGAAAAGAAAAGAAAAAGAAAGAAAGAAAATCTGTGTCTTATGTGACTTTTAGTAGCAGGGGAAACAAAGTAAAATGCACCTCAGGCAAGCGTGAGAAGGGCGCAGAAGAGAGCTTTTCTCTAGGTGCATTAGAGTTCACAACAGCGCCCTCTGCTGTCCAAGTGGTGGCTGAAGGGAGGGCGGCTTTCATACTATGAGAAAAGCCCTTTCCACTAAACAAAATTGATGTTATCTCCTCTTCTAGGCTCTAGAGGTCAGAAAAGGAAGAGCAAAGAGTTAGCAACACATCAGGACAGACGGCAGTAACCTATTAAGAGAAGGGAAAGGTTACACAAGAGAGACCAACAGACAGCTTATGATGAAAGGAAGGGCAGAATTCTGGAGATGGGAGCAGGCTTATGCCAAGGTTTGCCTGAATGCCAGCTTCTGCACCTTGCCTGAGAATCTCTGGTAGCTGTAACCTACAGAAGCCAGCTACAACTCCGTTATCACTGAAATGTTGTTACAAACAGCATACCCCTAGCCCCTCAAACACTGACTTTTGAGGTAGCTCCTTGGCCTCTTTTTTTTCTGGCAGAGAAGGATCTCTCCAGCAGCCCTACATTAGAAAGGCTTCTTTCCTGTGCTGGAGACACTCTGGATTTCTGAGGCCACCCACTTACTAAAGCATATTTTCTGCAATGCTTCGATAACACCCTAACTCCTATGATCTCTTCCCCACTGCATACGAAATGCAACAAACAGTCTTGACAGAATAGAGGGGGGGTCCCCACCTTTGGGGGGTGGCAAAAACAAACAGTTAAAAAAAATTAAAACAATCCCTGAACTGAAATCTCAGTTCAAAGTCAGAAATAAAAAGCTCATTCGTCTGAAAATCTATTAAGGCATACGTATTAAGTTTCACATTTCTATCTCTTAAACAACGCTTCCTAGTCAGCCTGTGAGGACAACGGGCAAGCTGTGACAATCCTCAGCAACTTGAAATGCCACAAAGGATGAACAAGGAAACCCCCACCCCTCCCACCCCTGCCATGTGGAACTTTGTGAGAATTCTTAATAAACCACATTCTCCAAAGACCTTTTCAAAAAGAAAAATGCATGGCATGTACAAAATGTTCTTCAGACAATGACCTAAGAAGGATGGGAGGTGGGTAAGTTCTTAAATTTTTCAACAGAGAAAGAAGTTTCTGATCTTCATCAATAAAAATTGTGGAATTTCAGCAGTGGTGGCACACGCCTTTAATCCCAGCACTTGGGAGGCAGAGGCAAGCAGATCTCTCTTAGTTCGAGGCCAGCCTGATCTACAGAGCAAGTTCCAGGACAGCCAAGGATACACAAAGAAACCCTGTCTCAAAACAGAACAAAACAAAACTAAAAAGGGGGAGGGGTGATTGTGAAATTTAAGTATTGTGCAATGAATTAATCAAATAATTTCAAAAGCATCTCACTGACTGGGGACGTTACTCATGTAGTGTTTGACCTGCATGTTCAATACCTTGGAATCAACCCTCAATACTACACTCCCAAAAGACTACAGAGTAGGTAATCTTCAAAGACCCACAAGAGAATACAAGTTGTCCTATGTCTTATAATATATAGGATACACACTACTTACTTACCATTAAAAACTAAAACTCGCCGGGCGTTGGTGGCGCACGCCTTTAATCCCAGCACTCGGGAGGCAGAGGCAGGCAGATCTCCATGAGTTCGAGGCCAGCCTGGGCTACCAAGTGAGCTCCAGGAAAGGCACAAAGCTACACAGAGAAACCCTGTCTCGAAAAAAAACAAAAAACAAACAAACAAACAAACAAAAACCTAAAACTCCTTTGGCTTCTAATTTCCTGTTCTAACCCTCAAATTATTCATGGTCAAACCAAAGCCATTTTTGAAAATTCAATCTACTTAATTTTTAAACAAGACACTTCTCTCTCTCTCTCTCTCTCTCTCTCTCTCTCTCTCTC
>CABHPR010056349.1:0-20845 GCA_902168415.1 Peromyscus melanophrys | reverse complement strand
CTGAATGTATGGACCTCTGGTACCTATAATGTAGAATGGTGATTTTAGGGGATGGGAGATTGAGACAGGATCTCACTATGTTGGGATGGTTAGGCCTCAGACTCACTACGTGGCTCAGGCTCGTCCTATAAATTCACAGTCTTCTAGCCTCAATTCCCCGGTGCTAGGATTTAAGACATTTGCCACCATTTGCAACTTGGAATATTACCTGTTGACTGCCATATTGGGGGATAGAAGTGGCAATAGGCGCTAAGCTCTGCAAGCCTTATTCGTTCAGTTATAACACCTGCTGTAGTTTCTGACTGATAGTTACATGAATGAAAATGAAATAGCCAAGTGGGAACTGAGGGCAGAAGTTTCTAGTATCTCCAAGAATAATACTGGTTTTCTGTTGTCCGTAATTAACAACTAGGATGGACAGCTGTCTGCTTCAGGTAGTTTAAAATGTTCTGGTGGTTCAAGGATTGAACTCCTGATTAAGACCTTTGACTCTGTTGTGTTTTAGCACCAGCAGTGTTTGCTGGCATCCAAGATACACATTTTTACCTGGAAGGCAGACGTGAAAATAGAGTTACATTGCCTCGTGCCAGAGCCCTGAAGAAAATAGAGCCATGGTAGAGAGAGATAAGGAGAGCTCAATGGAAGAAACTTGAGTGTGATCTTGTTGCCTTGATTGAAGAGTAGGGAAAAATAGGCCAAACACGTGCGTTTATGGAGAGCCTCCTGGGAAATGTAAATATCACAATACATTTGGAGGAGCCTAAACATGGGCTGAAGGGAGAGGTGGGATGAGAGGAGGCTATAGGGGAGACAGAGTTAAATCGGCGCTTTCTGTATTTCATCTGTATCTCAGGAATGTGATCAGTTGTGAGGTGCAGGGCCATCCTTATGGGTACGGAGTTGGGCTGGGTTTACCTGGCAGATGGCGTCTACATGAGCAACACTCTACTGCCTTTTGGCCCTGCCCCTTCCCTTCCCCTTTCATAAAAGAGACTATGGTGTCTGTCATATAAAACTCCCTTTTCATAAGCTGACAAGCGGTCACACTACTTCTGAAATGTGGGTTCCTGTAGTCCTCTGTTTCAGGACCAATAGCCTGAGGCAGCAGAAAACCTCAGGATTGAAGAGTCATAGAGCCTTGGAATGGATAATGTCCTCTTGGTTACTAAAGTAATGGATGGTTTGGGATCTTAGTTTTTTCCATTTGCTTTGATTTAGGTAATAATATCTAGAAATTTGTTTTTTACTGTAGTTTGACTAAGTGAAACATGCCTTTAGTGAGTATCGCTATATCACTGTGGCACATCTTTTGTGCCACATTTGCTAATATATTTTTATTCCTTATTCTTAGTGCATTTTCTAGATTATAAGGTTGATACTTAACTTTTAAGTAGTTGTCACCTGATACTAAGAATCATTTAAACTTTTTATATTTTATGTGTGCCTGTATGTGTGTGTCTGAATTATGGTGTGTGCGTGCATCTGGTGAATGTGGTGTCTGCGTGTGTATCTGTAAGTGTATGTGTGCTTGCATATGGAAGCCAGTGGAGGATACCAGATTTTTTCCTGCTCCATCAGTCTCTTGAGACCCTGTAAGCCCTAGATATTCTTGTCTCCACTCCCTCCAGGACTTACTTTTGAATGATCACATCACTGCATTTATATGGGTGCTGGGGATTTGGACTACTGATTGTGTAGCAAACACTCTTAGCTGTTGTGACATTTCTCCAGCTGGACAGGCATTTCTTAGTGGTGAGTGGCAGCACACCATGGGAGTACCAGGACAAGAAGCAGGGCCCCTGTTTAAGATGAGCACTGAAGTACAGATGCAGTTTCCACAGGCTGAGGCTGCACTCTCACTGGAATGAAGGAGATGCTGCAGCAGAGCAGCAACAGCTTAGGGCAAGAATTGAGGAGAGCAGTGGGTGGGGGCTGGGCTATGGGAGATGGGACTGTGTCCCAGGATTGGCATTTGAAGATGGAGAACTGCTGAGAAAGGAAGTTTCCTGTGTTTAGTGATGACAGTGATAACTGTTGAGAAAGTTTAAGGTACAGTAAAACATCTGCAAGCAGACTGGGATAAACAGCCTCAGCACACCACAGTAACTCCACTTACTCCTGGGCTGACTATGGTCCAGAAGTGGGTTTTCAAGGAGTTTAGTGTTTCTGTTTCATTACTTAACTCCTGTCGATATTTACTAATGTCATTTTAAATTTCTTTGCTTGGCTGACTTAAAATGCAGACTGGTGGACAGCTGAGGTCTGTATTTGTATGTACACATATATATGCATAGATTTTGGTTTGAATGTTCTGGGCATCAAATCCAGGACTTTGTGCATGCCATGTAGGCAAGTGACGTGTTACTTTGTTGGTTTGTGTAAGACAGATCACCTGTTGCCCAGGCTGACTTTGAACTCTTGAGTGCTGGGATCACAGGAGTGAGCCCTCATCTTGAGTCAGCCCCCCTTTTTTTGTTTTGTTTTTAATTTTTTAAAATTACAACCCTAACCCTAAATCGCCAGCATTAGTTCTAAAGACTTTAAATTCTAATTTTATCTAACTAAAAAGGCCTTCTCCTAACTTGCCATAATTACTTTTCCTGAGAATGTGTGCCCTTTTCCTGAAACCGTGTAAATTGTATTTGATATCATGTTGAGACAGGTGTCATTTTCAGCCCAGGCCTCGGGGTTGGCGTTACAGTGCAAAGTTAGTATAGACTTGTAAAGTTTTTAAATCCATTTACTAAAAAGTAAATAAGGAAAACTTCACTTACAACTTTTGAATCAAGAAATAAGTACTCATTTTTAAGTTCTAAAGACAAACACTCCAGGTTTCTTTGGAATTTTACATGTGACTATTCACAGATTATGCAAAATCTGCATTCCAAAGGCAGTTTAGAAGCAGAAGAAAAAGTCAGATGAGAGAAACAGCTGAATTTTAGAAAGAGGAAGTTGATGTATAGCCATTTTGCCCTCTGTCTCGTAAAATAGATACACTTAGTTTCTGTCTGGAAGGAAACGGCGTCTCAGCCTGGTGGCAGGTGGCTTGCTCCTGTACACACAACTATAGGGATCATAATATTTGCACATTAAAGAATGAGTGGAGAACCCTGTATTCCTGCTGCAACATTTCTGAAGAAGAATGCTTCCGGCAGAGGCAGCATCACCCCTCGGTGTCTGTTATAGACATACGTATCTATCTGCCTTTCTGTTCATGCCGGGCACCTGCTATCTTGCCAGATACCAATATCATGCTTGGCTTGAGGCATCTTCATCAATCTTGGTGTAACTGGGAAGATAAACATGCCTGTATAACTACTTAAAGTACATAGTGTATATTCCAAATATAAACGAACTTTAAGCTTATCTGACGTCAAGCTCATTGTGAGATAATTAGGAGTTGCACATGGTCATATGTATATATTAATGAACATATACATACACTGTCATCATTTTGAATTTGTCAAAGAAAGATTTGTAGGAACAAGTAAAATTGAGCGCTCTTCACTTTTTATTATTTTATTTCGTTGAAACAGAGTCTCACTTTGTAGCTCTGGCTGGCCTGTAACTCACTTAGTAGACCAGGCTGGCCTCCAGCTTACTGAGGTCCATCTGTTAGTTTTGCCTCTGAGTGCTGGGTTAAAGGTGTACACCACTCATGCATGTTGAAAGAATTAATATTAGTGCTTCTGTCTCAGGGTTTCTATTGCCATGATGAAAAACCATGATAAAAAACAACTTGGGGGTGGGGTCATGTTACACTTCCTCACAGTCCAAGTCTGTCATCAAAGGAAGTCGGGGCAGGGCTTGGACTCAGGAACTTGGACTCAGGAGCTTATGCAGAGGCTGTGGAGGAGGATTGCTTACCAATTTGCTCCTATAGCTTATTCAGTCTTTCTTATAGCACCCAGGACCACCAGCTGATAGCACCAGCTACAGTGAGCTTGGCCCGTTCTACATCAACAAGAAAATGCCCTACAGACTTGCCTGTACCAGTCTTATAGAGACATTTTCTGAATTAAGATTCCATCTTCTCAGATGACCCTAGGTTGTATCAGCACAGCTTCTTAGGTAGTGGGTGCTTGGATTTTTGTTTTGCCTTTTTAAAGACAAATTGCAACAATTGTGTCTATTATATTCAGTACAAACTGCGTTTAAGAAAACATTCTGGCCAGGTGCCAGGTCATTAATCCCAGCACTTAAGAAGCAGAGACTGGTAGATCTCTCAACGTGGTCTACAGAGAGAGTTCCAGGACAGCCTGGACAATTACACAGAGAAACCCTGTCTCGAAAAACCAAAAAGAAAGAGAGAGACAGACAGACACAGGAGGAGAAAGAAACCACTTTGAAGGCAAGAAAGAGGTGGTTCCGCAGCCAGCAACACTGGCTGTTCCTGCAGAGGACCTGGGTTTGGTTCCCAGCACCTACAAGGTACCTGACAGCCCTCTGTAACTCCAGTTCCAGGGCGCCTGACACACTCTTTTGACCTCTGAGGGCACCAGACACACGCGTATCATACCATACATACATGTCTTTAAAAAAGACAAGGGAAAGACAAAACATCTGGAAGCAGTCTTTCTCTTTACCTCTTTATGGCACCTCTGTCTGTCCTGCCCATGTCCATTCCCTAGCACTAAGCATATTCACCCTCCGATCCGTTGGATCCCCTCTTGGAGAGCAGCCACAGCTGCCTGAGCTCACAGTGTTAACAGCTGCATTCTAGTTGTCCTGGGACCAGTTACACTTTTGTAGGCACACTTGTTTTCTTAATGGAAATTTTTTTATGTGCATTTTTTAGTTTTTGAGACAGGGTCTCACTATGTAGCTCTGGTTGTCCTAGAACTCACTATGTATATCAGGCTGGCCTTGATTGAACTCGCAGACTCTGCCTCCCAAGTGCTGAGATTAAAGGCATGCGCCACCATGCTTGGCTGAAATTAAATATTGAATATGAATGTGAAAGTTGTCTCTGAAAACCAAATCCTTTGAAAATTTACATTTACATTATAGATTAGTTGTGGTCCAATTCCCCAAAAGATGTGTGAAAGTATATGAAGAATTCTGTGACTAGACTGTTGGACAAGGTAGTTTCCTTTCCAAAATTTAAATCTTTGACAGTAATACATTGTGGGTTTATAAGAAAGACTGGAAACCTAGCCAGAGGACCTTGATAATAGGAAAGGCCTGCTAGATGTCAAGCAGATTTACATGTACATGTACTTTTAAGGGTAATGCTTAAAGTATGAACACTGTTCTTAAAATGATCTGCTTGTAATACTGTTGTAGGGTTCATTACCAGCCAGTACATCTTGGTCTGGTTTCAAATATATTGGAACCTATGATCAGTAGTATTGGAAATACTATTACTATATTAGGAATATATATCTATATATGACTATATAGATATATGATTATTCAAGACAAGATTTCTCTGTGTAACCCTGGCTGTCCTGGTTCTTGCTCTATAGATCAGGCTTGCCTCAAACTCAAAAGATCCACCTGCCTCTCTGAGTGCTAGGTCTAAAGGTATGTGTTACCATGCCTGACTTAGACTATTAGGACTATTAATTTCTGGGTCTGGAGAGATGACTCAGCAGTTAAGAGTACTGACTGCTCTTCCAGAGGACCCAGGTTTGGTTCCCAGCACCCACGTGGTGGCTCACCACCATCTGTTGTAGCTCCAGTTCCAGGAAATCTGACCCGATCTTCTGGTCTCTGTGTGCACTAGCTATGAAAGTAGTGCACTCGGGCAAAGCATACACACACACAAAATAACTGTCCTTAACTCCGAAGTTTAAACCCTTTCCAAATTTAAAAAGTATTAACTGCTGAAAGCCTTATCTAATCTACTTTCTTTGACAGTCATTCCGTTCCTCCTCATGGCCTAACGATGAAATGGATTTAGCCTAAGCATGTGCTAAGAGGTCTAGAACACACGTAAAGACAGTAGTCACAGTGAAAAGTGAAAAAGACCTTTAGGCACTGTTGCCAGTACCACCCATTAAAGCTGCTGAAATGCTCCTGCCAGGTTGAAATCACCTTAAAGTGGCTTACCGGTGTGACTGAGGCGGAGAGTGGGTAAGTTTGGTGTGTGTCTTCATCCCTCCTTAGAGGAAGCCGGACCTGGACTGAGCCTGGTGCTCCAGCCTTCTGATAGCATCGGTCGCAGAGCTTCATTTGTCCTGCATGTGTTCTAGGTGTCTGGGGCCCTCTGCTGCCTGCCTGCCCCCAGGTCTCTGTCACAATCCTGGGGAAGCTTTCCACGGTCTTCAGTGACAAAATACGGTGTATCAGGGGCTTTGCTAGACAGAACGGAATGTGCCACAATGGAATGAATTGGAAACAACTTTTTTTAATGTAAATGAACTTGCATAGAAAACATGAGCATCATAAAAGCTGTATTTGCTGTTGAAGATGACTTCTTGTTCTGGTTAGAAACAGCATTTTTGTTGCCTATGAAAGGTCATTCTCTTCTAACTTGAACAAATCCGTTGACTGTCTTCCACCCTCCACAGTTAATGTCTTGTACTTTAAGTTGAACATGTTTCTTGTCCTCAGAAGTGAGACTGGAGAGAAACAAAAAAGGTATGCTTTGACAAGTTTCTCTTTAAAGCTTTTATTTACCTTATATATAATTTGTTTTGAAAAATTCTCTTAAGCATAGTAGGCTTGTTGGTTGGAAATGTTAATTTAGAAGCCAGAAACCATATTCAAATCCTTGTCCTTTAGTTGTTCACGCCCTGCTCCTGTGCTCAGACTTGCATTAGAAAGCAAGGGAAAGGAAGTGTAACTTCCTTAGAATTAAGGTGGAGGTTGGTTATGAATTTGGAGGCTCAGTTTTTAAAAAGGTTAAAATATTAATTAGTTCCTGTCATAATAGAATTTCTGTTTCTGTGAATTTTGTTGTGTATTTTTCACCCAGAGCATCTTGGTGCTAAAAAAGCTGTGCGTATGTAATTTTGTTACAGTGTGGAATGTATTCGTATTCATGATCTCGCTCATCCCATGTCACCCAGGCAAGCCTCCAGCTTCCTTTGTAGCAGCAACACTTAATTCTCCTGCCTCAGCTTCTCAGGTGCTGGGATTACTAGTTTGTGCCACCGTACTTGGAGTGAAGAGCTTGATAGGTTTTTTTCCCCTTAAACCCCCATGACCCTGAATATGTTGAATCCTCCACCACCGAACTATTCCTGCATATATGAAAAGTCCTTTGCTAACTGTTGCATGTTTTTACGTAATTAATAGTAAATAGTATTATAGTAAATGGTAATGGTGAATAGTAAATGGTAAAGCAGGGATATAGCTTGGACATGCATGTTGGAAAAAGTGTCAACCTAATCAAAGCCATTTAACTACAGATAGTCAGTGGAATTTTAAAAATTTGACAACAATGTCAGTGTTTAATGTAATAAGTTAAAAAGGTTGATTTGTTCAGGCTTGCTTAAGGGGTATGAATGTTTTGCCTGTGCGTGCGCGCACACTGCCTTTGTGCCTGGTGCCTACAGAGTCCAGAAGAGGGTGTTGGATCCCCTTGAACTGGAGTTACGTAGATGTGAGCCTCCCTGTAGGTGCCTGAACTCAAACCCCGATCCTCTTCAAGAACAAGTGCTCAGTTTTTAATGTGTGTGTGTGTGTGTGTGTGTGTGTACATGTTCAGGTGGGCCAGCCATGGCACATGTCTGGAGGTCTGGGAGGTTGAAAAACGACTTTGTTGAGTCCATTCTCTCATGTTTGAAGTGGTTGCCAGGCCTGACCTGAGCAGCAAGTACCTCTACCTGTTGAGCCATCTTGCCAGCCCCTCAAGCAGACTTGTTGCAGAGGCCTGGGATTTGGTTCAATTGGTGTCCATGAGAGCCTGCCTGGTTTCAGTCTCCAGCAGGCATACTGCCATGGTGACACCTGCCTGCAATCCGGTGCTTCGAAGGTGAGGCTAGAGATCAGAAATTGAGGGTCATCCTAGGCTACATAGGAAGGTCAAGGAAGCCTGATAATTGCAGCAGAAATCCTTTCCCCTCCCCACACAGAGAGGGAGGGGGCCTTGGAAGCCAGTTGCCTTGGAGCTAAATTCTCCTTTCATTATTTTTATTTTGCCTATTCAGATAAAAGAAACATACCTCCTTCTGAATCCTCATTCAGTGTCTTCCAGACTGTGCCTTAATGAGCAAGTCTGTTTTTATTTCTTCATCCAGGGACGTTAGTACAGTCTGGAGAAGAGGGAGAGAAGTGCAGAAAAAGGAAAAACGGGTATTAGCTATACCCTGAGGCTCTGGATGCTTTCACTTATAGACTGGAGACTCAGTTGTGTATTCAACACTTCAAAAGTAGTAGTCTTTGTTCCTCACCTGGATTCATTTATTTATTTACTTACTGACTGTGGTTTTTTTTGAGGCAGAGTCTTTATACAAAGTCTGTGTAGCTTTGGAGCCTGTCCTGGAACTCCCTCTGTAGGCCAGGCTGGTCTCGAACTCACAGAGATCCTCCTGCCTCTGCCTCCAGAGTGCTGGGATTAAAGGCATGCACCACCACCGCCCTGCACTGATTGATTTTTGTGACGGGGTCTCACTATGTAGCCCAGGCTGGACTGGAACTTGTGCCCCTTGTCCCTCCGCTTCGTGCATGCTGGGACCACGAACATGAGTCACCAGCTTGGCCCCTTTCATCTTTTGTTTATAGATTTCTTAGAGCACTGTTCGTTGGTTAGAAATCAGCTTAAGATGCATGAGGAAGAAATCGAAATGAAAAATTTGTTGTATGCAATTGGGCCAGAAATTTGAATGCCTAATTTAGTGGAGTGCCTTTAAATCTCACTGGTGATAGGCAAATTAGGTTAGCACTGTCATATCAAAATTACCCTAGACTAAATTAGAGTTTGGAAGCCCCATTAACTCTTGAGAGTACTGTGGTACTATTTAGTCTTCCCAAACAGTAATTTACTAAGTTTAGCATACTGAGACAGTAATTTGCAAGGAATACCCTGAAGAAGCTGGAAGACTTAACAAGAATCCGAGACCTCGTGCTCTGGGGGAGACTGACTCAGCAGTCACAGAACAGGCCTTGAGAACAGGTGGCTTCAAACTGAGCACCTCTGGGCAGAGCTGTTGCCTCAAACTGAAGCTAGTCTTTGGTTTTATCCTGTCCTACTGTGTCCCTTGTCCCAGCGCATGCTCTTATTTTATGTAAGTATTGGCCAGTGTTCCCTGGTTGTCCTTTGTTTGCATGGCACTCAGGCTATCACCTTGACATTCACATGTGGTCTCTGGAGGCCTATGCAGGTTTGTCTAAATGTCTGGTGTCAGGATCGCCACATCTTTTCCTGAGCTTTGCTCTGATTTCTCAGTTCAGCAGAGACTAAATGTTGCCGAAAGCCTGTCACTTCCCCCTCTCCTACAGATCATTTTTCCCTCCATTGGGTTTTGAGTAGTATTCACTGCCTTTTATTATTATTTTTTCCTTCAGAAGAATGATTTTCAGTGTAAGAGCCTAGGAAACATTGCCAATTTATCTCTTCCTTCTCTGCCCTGCATCCTACGGTTTCATTTCACACCTGCATCACTACTCTGGTCCTTCTGTTCTTTACTGCCTTGAGTGGTCTCGGATACAGGTGTAGCTACTCCGCTCATCTCTTCAAACATCTTAGGCTGTAGTCCTACCTGAAGAATAAAATCTAAAGCCCTTGTCTAGAGTTCAAAATCATTTAACCCCCTGACAGGTCAGCCTTTCCAAAGCTTCCCTTCCTACATCCTTCTTCTGACCATTCCCCACTTGCTTACCTTGTGGATTCCCCTCCCTACTGGATATTTTGTTTAACCCTGCTCTTTTGCAATCACGCTGATCTTTTAGAACCACTCAGCAAAAGAAGCCAGGCTTCAGAGAGCACATGAAGTATAATTCTATTTGTGAAAAACTAGAATGTATGCTAGTACTGTGAAGAATAGGGGCTCCTCACTGAGGAGCAAGGATAAAATGATGGGGTTTTAAGAACGAGCTGGGTTGAAGCTGCAGAAGACAAAGGTTAAGATTCATCCACCTATGTGCAGCATGTGGTGGTATTGTGTTCCCCAAAATATTGTGTACCTTAATAAACTTATCTGGGGTCAGAGACAGAACAGCCACAATATGAAACAGAGGTTAGGCAGTGCTAGCACACACCTTTAATCCTAGCATTCCAGAGACAGAAATCCCTCTGGATCTCTGTGAGTTCAAGGCCACATTGGAAATGGCCAGGCATGGTGACACACGCCTTTAATCCCAGAAAGCCAGCCTTTAATCCCAGGGAGTAGTGGTAGAAAGCAGAAAGGTTTATAAGGCGTGAGGACCAGAAACTAGAGGCATTTGGCCTGGTTAAGCATTTGGCCTGGATAAGCATTTGGCCTGGGTAAGCATTCAGGCTTTCAAGCAGCAGTTCAGCTGAGACCCATTCGGATATGAGGACTCAGAGGCTTCCAGTCTGAGGAAGCAAGACCAGCTGAGGATCCGGTGAGGTGAGATAGCTGTGGCTTGTTCTGGCTCTCTGATCTTCCAGTGTTCACCCCAATACCCGGCTCAGGTTTCATTTTATTAATAAGAACTTTTAAGACTCATGCTACAGCAGCATGCTTGTATTCTTGAGTGTTGTGTAAATTACACCTCAATAAATGGTTTTATGCCCATCCTCTACAACGCTGTGGCCAGGCTTAAATGTTAGGATGTATGTAGAGTGTGGAGCACAGTGACTGGTTTGTGGTGGGGGAATACCCATCCCTTGTTAGACAGAAATAGTGTTTGTCAGTTGGAAATGCATAGCTGATTTACTGCCTCACCAGACTGACTTTGCATACAGTTAGGCTTTGGAGATTTGCCCTGCTGGGGACAAAATTCAGGGCAAGCACTTTATAGCTGAGCTACACCCCCAGCCAGAAAGGTTTTGTTTGTTTTTTCATTGCGTTACTCACTTGAGGTTTATTGCTATAGTTATTACTCAATTAGTGTGCTTTGTTTGATGGATTATTTGCTTTTGTTTTTTATGATGGTGTGTTTTATTTACAGTGATGTCTGGTCTTCAGTAGAAACAATGGAAGTATGACTTACTAGGTTAAGCGCTTTCCCCTTTGCCTGTTTGCATACATTCTACAAAGAACTTTGGGTTTGTTTTTAAAGTATTTAAGGGTCAGAGAGATGGTCAAAGGGTAAAAGCTCTTGCTGAGTAAGCCTTGGTGACTTGAATTAGGTGCCTGGAAACCATGTAAATGTGGAAGAAAAGAACCAATTCCACAAAGCTCTCCTCTCACCTCCCTATATGTATGATGGCATGCATGCGCGCGCGCGCGCGCGCACACACACACACACACACACACACACACACACAGAGTAATAATAATTTTAAAAAGTATTGAAGGCAAGCTTAAAATTTATTTTCCAGAGTGTCTTAATTAGGGTTTCTATTGCTGTGAAGAGACACCATGACCACGGCAGGCCTTAAAAAGGAAAACATTTAATTGGGGTGGCTCGGTTACAGTTCAGAGGTTCAGTCCATTATCATCATGGTGGGACATGAAAGTGTGCAGGCAGACATGGTGCTAGAGAGGTAGCTGAGAGATCTACATCTTGTGCAGGCAACAGGAAGGCCATTTTCTTTCAAACCACCACACAGAGTTTTCTAGTTAATAAAGAAGGATTTTATTTTGTTTTGTTTTTTGAGGTAGGTGTCACTTTGTACCTTCGGCTGGCAAGATGTTCTCATGGCTCACCTTCCAGGTGCTGGGATTACAGGCACATACCACAATGCCAGCTGTAGGAAGCATCCTTGAAAAGTGAACATGATACAACAACTTAATGCAGCAACTTTTTTAGGCATGTAGTATGTGTTACAATCATATAGCAACATTACTTTTTTTTTTCCTTTTTCTTTTTTTCTTTTTTCTTTTTTTTTTTTGGTTTTTCGAGACAGGGTTTCTCTGTGTAGCTTTGCGCCTTTCCTGGAACTCGCTTTGGAGACCAGGCTGGCCTCGAACTCACAGAGATCCGCCTGCCTCTGCCTCCCAAGTGCTGGGATTAAAGGTGTGAGCCACCACCGCCCAGCGCAACATTACTTTTTATGTGGTGTTTTTTAATAGCATTGGAAAATCATTTTAGCAGAACTCTTAAAATTAGCTTAACTGTTGTTTAGATAATAAAATACCTTTTGAGATGGCTCATAGAAATACCTAGACTAGCTCCAAGATCCTCCCAAAGCTGCTAGTCCTGGTGCCATACTTGAAGCAGCCCAGAGTTAGGAGTGAAAGGTTCAGAGATGGGACATATAATGAACAAAACAAGAACTTGGTTTATAAGCACTACCCCCCAAGTTTGGGTAGGTAATGTTGACATGAACCATGGTTATGTAAGTAGTCCATTCAAGAAAGTATTAGCACTTAAGTTTGGGTGTTCTGTACCTCCCATACCAGCAGATAGGACTAGATGATTTTGTTAGTTTGTTTGTTTGAGACAGGGTCTCACTATGAAATGTTGGCTGGTTTGGAACTTACTGTGTAGACCAGGTCAATTTCTTGACCTCACAGAAATTGAACGACTTCAGCCTCCAGTTGGAGGGCAGAACATTTGGGGAATGTATCCTTCACACTGCCAGCCAACCTTAACCAGCTAAAAGCAGGAAGAGCAGGGCTTTGCCCACTTGCTCCTGGACATGTAACTCTTTGTTGGGTACTGAAGTACCAGACTGCTCATGGGTGGGTAACTTACTCATGAAGATTTCGTGGCACACCTCTAATACTTCTGAAAGGGCTCTTTGAGCTGGAGAAGATGCTCCGGTCATGGAGAGAGGAGCTTTCACCCTGACCAGAAAAGGGCCCCATAGATGCTACAGGCTGAGAAAGGTCCTAAGAGTTCAGTGACTTCAGTAAGGGAAAATGCAGGACTGTGGCTTCCTGTTAGCTCAGCTTTGCCATTCACATTCAGACAGAGACCTTATAGAGGCCATGATTAAGGTCTCCAGATGGTGATGGGCTTTCATTTTTAGATTCTGATCTCTTATGTGAGTGTACCCCAAACTGAGAAAAACAAGCCCCAAGGAGTCTAAGCATCAGAAATGTGTGTGTAATGGAATTGCATGGAGGGTTCTGCTAACAGACCTGTTCAGGGTCCTGTCACCTCTCCATTGGGAAGATCTCAGACTTGTGGATGAGAGGAAAGGCCCCAAAGCTGCATTATTAGGGTTTGGAGCCATAGGACTCTGATGGCTTTATCCATGGTGGTAATAGTCCTGACTGTACCACAGGGTTAGTGTGGAAGTTGATTTAAGTTGTTCTAAAGGCAACGGCTGCATGTGAAAGCATTAAGAAACTGTGACTATTTGTAAACAATGTTCTTGAACTCTTGCCTCTGAGTTTCTCCAGTAATGGACTGTAACCTGAAAATGTGCGCTACAATAAACCCTTTCTCCTCCAGGTTGCTTTTGGTCAGGATATTTTACCACAGCACTCAGTGAAGAAACCAAGAAGCCTTATTAACAAGACACCCCTTTTAGTACCTCATCTCCCATGCTTAGGAGGCTGAATTCACTGATGTGTTTCTAATTGAGTGGTGTTAGGAACTCTTGAATCCTGAACAGTTGTAGGTGGTTGTCCTCAAGTCAGCTCTTGGGGGGGGGGGGGGGGGTCACTGGGTGGTGTTGTGTTAACGGTGACAGGGGGGCCGAAAATGTGTCCCTAAATGTAAATTATCTCAGAGGAGATAAAGCCTAATTGTTTTGCTATATTTTAGTAGATTTTACTAGAACCCTGAGGATTCTTCATAATTAGCGCTTAGGACAAATATCAAAGAGGAAAGATGCCCTTTGTTCCTGTGGAATGTGCAGAACCAGTTTATAGGTTTAGGTGAACTTGAAATACTTTCAAAGCAGAGTAGCAAGAAAATTTGTGGTGCCATAGTTTCATAGTATCTAGGTAGAAAATAGCTGGCAGTATTTTAGAGAAACCGTGAACTGGTACTTACGATTCTTGGAGCGAGCACACTTTTTCAGTTCTGTATTGTATAGGAAACTCACAATCAAGTACCCAACCTCTCGAGCCATAGACTTTATTTTTGTTTGTTTGTTTGTGGTTTGTGTTTTTGGGTACAGGGTCTCACTGTAGCCCTGGCTGTCCTGAAACTTACTACCTAGACCAGGCTGGCCTCAAACTCACAGAGATCCACCTGCCTCTGCCTTTGGGATCTAAGATGTGCTGTACCACTCCCAGCTTGCATAATTGGCTTTTAAATTTTTGTTTAAAATGTATTCCGTTTTATGATTTGTATGTTGATGTGTGCATGCTGTAGCACATGGATAGAGGTCAGAGGACAACTTGCAATAGCCAGTTTTCTCTGTTCACTGTATGGGTCCAGGGATCAGATTCAGGCCATCAGGTTCAGTGGCCAAATGTCCTAACCATCTGAGCTATCTGTCAAGCTTCAACTTTTAAAAAAATTAATGAACTATTATAATTAATTGAGAGGAGGGGATAGGTGGATAGGTGTGCTTGTCAGTGTAGAGGTCAGAGGATTTTACGTGAGTTGATAGGTTATCTTCCTGCCGCCTTGTTTGGGAGCAGGGCTGGCTTCTTCCGGTGCTGCTTGCCCTAGTCTACTGACTGTGAATTTCTGGTCGATTTCTCTTGTTTCTGTCTCCTCTCTGTATGGCCTTATTAGGAATGCTGGCATTACAGATAATCACTACGATCTGGCTCTGGATTTTAGGAGGGTTCCAGAATTAAAAGTTAGAGTCCTAGGACTGTGCCTGAAGCTCTTCTACCCAGACAGCCTTCTTCCTCATCCCCATAATTCATAGCATAGTAGTGTTTTGTCCAAATAATCATCAGCTCACCTGTGAAATAACTGTATATATAGAGTTTAATAATACAAGGGTTGGCCTAAGGCCATGTTGATGGCTGTGATCTCTACTGCCGCTGGGGGCCATGTTGGTGTCCACGGTTCATGCTCCCTTCAGAGACCATGCAGAGCCAGCTACAGGAGACCATGTTGATGTCTGTGGGCCATGCTGCCACTGGAGCCCGTGTTGATGTCCGTGATCTGTGCTGCTGCCAGGGACCATGTTGAGGTCCATGTTCTGCATTGCCCCCTAAAGATCCAGTGAAAGGAACTTCATGATCTATGCTGCTGCTGCTGCCGCCACCGCCACTCGTGGCTGTTGTGAGCAAGGAAGCTTATTTTGCAGTGATATCAATGACTACAGACTCATAATTGAGAATGAGAGACATTGGAGGTTTCTGTGACAGTCCCTCCCCCCCAGAAGAAACAGTCCAGTCAGGAAGCTATTGAAGAGCGTGCTAAACATTGTGACAGAGATGCTGAGGTGTGGCTCTGCACAGTTGATGGCTAATCAGTAAGGATATTATACTGGGGGGAAAAGAAGAAGAAAAAATAATGATAGAAGGCTTGGAAACCACCTTCTATACTCACTTCAAGTTTCATAGCGAAACAGTCAGGGCCTGCCATTACCATAAAGTAGTAATTTAAGGGATTAGAATATGGAAAATTGGTGTTAGTGAAATTGGAGTAAAAAGGCAGCAACTTGGTCTTTTTCAGCTGCTAAGAATCTGGTTGTCTGACTGTGCTAAGCACAGCAGAAAGACAAGCGACATAGACTAAAAGGTTTTCCTTCAAGAGTCCCTCCAAGAGACAAACTCAAATCCGAGATCCTCAAAGAACATCCTGAAGGAGTGTAGGGACCAAATGCCTTTCTAGACCTCTCTAGAGCTCCCACTCTTGAGGATGAGGAAGCTCTTTGTATTGGGTCTTTGAATACAGATCAGTCTGTGCTTAATATAATTTTATAGTTCTTGTTCATTATCTGGGGGGGGGGGGTCAGTGGACAACATTTGCCCGTTGGTTATATTCCCTTTCACTGGATTCTAGGGATGAACTCAGGTTGTCAAACTTGTGGCAAGTGCTCTTACATGTTTTAGAGTAACTCCTATAATGACGCCCTAGACGAAGTTCACAAAACATGTTATCTACTGAGTAGAAGAAACTGTGTCCTGGGTGTCCGTTTTAATGTAGGGCAGGACGTAGGTTCTACAGTCAGTTTGTCCAGAATTGAGTAATGGAGCTTGCTGTTGAAAGGTGAGAGTGTGAGGCCTGCCTGTGCTGCTACCCAGTTAGTATAATACTCGGTAGGTAGCCTTGGAGGATGGGGAAGACAGTGTCATAGATCTAGAGATGTCATTTAATCTCTTTGCAGAACTAATTTACTGAGCTTGGGAAATGAAAATGTTCTAATGCTGTCATGGTTTTAAGTACTGTACTTGGGAGATCATAAACTACTAGCAGCTTTATGGGAAGATGTGAAAACTGAGAATTGGAAGTTTGAGCACCATTTTGAATCCAGCCTTTTTCCGTGTACTTGAAAGTTTAGTTTCTTTTATAGATTTTTGAATTATAAAATAAGATGGAGATATTACAGAAATATCTTTAATGATTTTGACTGCAGGAAAAATATGCATTGGAATCTCTTACCTCAAGGAGATTTTTACATGTCACCAAATAAAAAGACCTTCATTTTCAGATATTTACATCCTGAGGTGTACTCAAGGCAAGATGTTAATTGTTTTTGTAGAAAAGACATGTCTCTTTTGGAGCTCTTTAGTAAATCAAAAGCTGCAATCTAGGATGAGAGATGCCTTACATTGAATATCATGTGGTTCCCACAAATTAACCATGACAATATGGACTTTTCTCACTGTATCCCTTTGTATTTATCCAGACAGTATGTACCAAATGCCCCATACATGCCAGGCTGCAAACTTATATGGGGTTCACAGTCTCTGAAGCAATGACACAGAAAATACAATCTTTTGTGTCACATATTTTATTGAACAAGACAAGCTGCTTGCTGACTTCTGGGGGTGGTCTCATTGAGGTGATACTTAAGTAAACACTTGTAAAAGTCAGATCTTCCTTTGAATGTTGTACCATGTACATATAGTTCCTCATAAAATATCAAGGGGAGAAAAAACACAGTACATTTCTTTTGATACACTCGTAACATTCTGTAGGGCCGTAAGAAAGGCTTTGAGCCTGAAGATGAGCAGGTGGCTGAATATGGAACTGGTGGGCTTGTCTTGAATGAAGCGCTAGGTTCAGTCACAGAAATTGTCATGTGGAAGGCTTTGAGGAGATGACATGGAATCTCTTGTGAATGACAAAGCACTTCACAGTTTAGTGGCTATTGAAGCACAGTTTCTGTGGGTCAGGAGTGCTGCTCCCTGGTTGGCTGTGTATTTGGAGTGGGAGGGGATGACCCCGAGCCTGAATATGAAGAGAGTGTATGTTACAGGCTGCCTGCTGGTGAGATCTCAATAACTGTGTCTGCAAAAGCAAGAACATTTCTTCCTGCCCCCTTTCCAAACAAAACCAAACCAAAAAACCCCACCTCATTTCATGGTTTTTTCAGCAATTTATTCAACCATCCATATGTATATATATTGCCACAGGGAAATGGGCGTTACCTAGAATAACAACAACAAGTGACATTACAAATAGACTGGCCTTGGTGGCCTTAAGTGTTGTTAGTTTATTAGCCACTGACTATTCAGCTCCTCTGCTGCTCTGCTTCCCGGGAATGGTTGACCTCAAGTAGGAAGGCTCTTGGGTCCTGTTCTAGGCCTTAGCCTCAGAGTCCCCTCTACTGCTGGGGGTCTTTCACCTTCAGTTGAACAGAGCTCAGCTTCCGTCCCTAGTTCCTGGGGGAAGGTCATAGTACCATGTGTTCGTGGGATCTGTCCAGCCGGGGAACTCAGTTGATGAGCAGAGCAGCACTGTCCGCCAGGCTCTGTCTAAAGGTTTTCTAGAGCCTGAGCATTGTGCTTTTCCCATCTGTAGGTTAGAACTAGAAGCGGGGAGGCGTGGAAAGTGGATAGACACCGAACACAAACAAGAAACTTAACAGCCAGTGTATAAGGTGGAATTTTGCTTGAAAAATACTGTGATCTTAACAGTTTGATACTTTTGACAGTCTGAATGAGAGTATGCCACCAAGATGTTAGATGAAGTATCCTGCTATTCTTAACTATTTATTGATTTAGAGAAAAGCTACAGAGAAGGCATTGCTCCTGGCTTATTTAAAGTGGAATGGCTCTTCAGTATGTGTCCACCCTTGTGCCTACTGGTCTTCCACAGATAGCAAACCTGGGTGGGCAGACTGAGTTCGAGCCTTGAGACTGCTTCCATTTGCTGGGCTGCAGAGAGGACACAGCTGGGTCTGTTGTGTTTCTGGCTTTGTGCTGGTGTAGGTTCACGTTTGGAACGTCAGGGTTCTGATTGTGAGCGCCCGTGTCTTCCCCCTGGGATCACCACTTTGGGGGGCTGCTAGAGTCTGTTCTGCAGAGTATACAGCACATTCTTCACCCCTCCTTCCTCACTTTTGGTTGGGTTACTAAGAAAGGGCCTCTTCTTATTTCTTAATTCAGATGGTTGTAGAATTTAAAGTGCCTTGTGCTCCCAGTTGAATGGGACACTGAGTAGCAAAAAGGCTCTAACAGGTCAATGGCTGAAGAGTGCCACCTGGTTCTTACCTGCTGGATGAGCTTCCTGCCCTACACTTGATGCCTCTTTCTGGAAGTAAATAGCAAATTGAAGTGTCTCCCCCCCCCCCCACACCTCCCTCCCTCTCCTGGGCACCCTTGACAGGTGACAGCCTCTCACACTCTTGATTTTAGATCTGGGAGGAGGTGCATTTTGGGGAACAATCTATTTGGAAAGAACAGTGTTTTGGGGGACAGTGGCCACCTGGAGTCTTCATGTAAGAAGTAGAATCTTGGCAGCAGGTGATGTTATTTAGCCACAGTGTAGGTTCTTCCAATATTCTGTGTTATTTAGTTTCCATACAAGATGGTACTGGCCTAGTTCGTTGTTATGTAAGAGTAGGCTTAATCAGTCACCTGAGAGGGCTTCTCATCGCTGTTGTCAGTCACTCTGGGTCAGAAATGACGTTTTAGAAATAATATTATCATATATTAATACTTACAGTATGCACATGTCCATGGCACGGTCGTGGGTATCAGAGGAGTCCACTGGCCTTCCACATGTGGGCTCTGGGGGTTGAACTCTGTGGTCTGGCTTGACAGCAGGTGCCCTTACCTACTGAGCCATCTTGCTATCACAGAAGTGATGACATCTCAAGTAGTATATTTAAGACTTATTTCAAGTGTGCTTGGGAGGAGTGGGGTAGAGAGAGGAAAGGCTGTTATTCTGATCAGCAGACTTGGAGGACAGCTTTGGGTTTTTTAATTGCACTCTGACAAAAGAGCGAGGAGTCTGTCAATTCTTTACTGTACCGTTTCCCTCCTCACATCTTGGTCCCTGAGCAGCCCTAACCGTTTTGGTGTTGGCCTTGTCCTGTCATGCTCCGGTGACCAGCCCCAGAGATCTGTGAGCCCTTCCTGTGCACCATGCCCACTCGGAGCAGCAGCGGGGCTCCTGAAAGCTGCTCTGCTGCTGCCGTGTCAAAGCCCATTTCCTGTTTCTCAGCCTTTGAGATAAGTTCTGTCTGCAAGATTCGTTCACCTATTCTGCTTTGTTTAGGAGGTAGCCGCATTCATTATTTGACTTATGTTACTGGTTAATTACCCAAACTAGAACATCTTTTCCTTTACAAATTGAATGTTGAGGGAATAACAAAGACCAAATATTTTACAACACAGATCTTTTGAGTTTAACTCTAAAATAGATCTTTACTTTGCAGTACTTCTGGTTTAGTGACACTTAGTACTGTGTGCTATTTTTAGCAAGTTTTGAATTTTAAGTAAATCAAAAAATCTAATTGCTTCTAAAAATAATATAGACTGTACATTTTGGTTTTCCATGTCCTAATTGGAAAAGACGGTCTTGCTTGGGATAGAAATGCAAATTCGGTACCAGTCTCTTCTTTCAGATTGGCAAGCATTGCACTGAAGTTGTTAGAGTTGTTTATGGGGATAGAGGTGTTTGGGATTTCTTTTAATACACATTCTTGCTGTCATTTTAAAAAAGTTTTTAGTTGGCATAAAAATTATATGCATTTAAGGGCTATATAACCAAGTAATGTTTTCATCTATTTGTATTGTGTAATGTTCAAATCTAGGTAAACATCTGGCCCCTAAAAATACTGATTCTTTTTGGTAGAAACATTATTGATCTTTAAGAAGCTTTTATTGAAATACTCGGAATATTATCTTCATGTTTTTTCAGGCTGTCATACAGTAGACACAGACTACTACTCACATACAACTCTAATTTAATAACCTTTGATGACGCCTCCCCCCACCTGATCGCTAGTAACATTACTCTTTCAGCTTCTATTGAGACCAACATTTTATATTGCATATGTAAGTGAGATTGTGAATCTGTCCTGACTTACTTAATATGATGTCCTTCAGTTCTGTCCAGGTTTAAATGGCAGGAATTTGTCCTTTTTTATACCTGAATAATATTCTCTGATTTCTTTATACATTCATCAGTAACCACCTGTCTTATGGATGGTAGACTCAGTGGTGTAGATGAAACCATCTTGTTAAATAAAAAACACAGAGCCAAATACAGAGTTAAAAGCCAAGAGGTCAGAGCAATAGCTAAGAGCTGAGACTAAAAACCTTACCCTTCACTGCCGCTGCTGTCCTACCTCTTCGCAAGAGCGCTACTTCCTGTGTATCTGTCTTTATATAGACTTTCTGTTCTGCCTTCTCCTTGGTTGTAAACCCAACCACATGACCTCCTCTTCACTGCCCATCTATACAGACCTCCAGGTCTTCTATGGTTGGTATTGAGATTAAAGGCATGTGTCTCCATGTTGGTGGTATCCTTGAACACACAGAGATCTGCCTGTCATGTGATTGGG
>CABHPR010056340.1:0-15397 GCA_902168415.1 Peromyscus melanophrys | reverse complement strand
ACACACCACACACACACCACACACACACACACACACACACACACACACACACACACACACACACACACACACAGCAGTGATGGGAAGGACTCCACATACATAGACAAGAACACACCCACGGGGTGGGGGGACTCTACATATGAAGACCTAGTGGTTGAAGTGGGGGTGCCAAACTGAAAGCAAAAGAAACAGGAACAGGAAAATGCAGATACACATTCAACAAGAGATACGGACACCCACAGACAAGAGAAGAACTCATAGAAACAAGCACATCGACAGCAGTACAGCAGAGAGGTGGTGTCCACGTGACCCTAGTGACTCGGCCTTAAAAGGCTAAGGGCCAAGAGCTTGGGCCAGCAAGGGCTATACAGCAATCTCCAGGATAGCCTGAGAAGGCCTGTCTAAAAGAAAAGGAAAGGAGGTGGGAGGGAGAGGAGGAGAGTCAGAAGGAGGAGAGGAGGAGGGAGGGGAACAGAAGCATATACTTTGGGTGGCGATTATAAATACTTGCTTTAAAAATAAACAGATCACTGCGCAGTGGTGGCACATGCCTTTGACCCCAGCCTACAGACAGAGGCAAGCCAATCTCTATGAATTCAAGGCCAGCCTGGTCTACAGAGTTCTAGGACAGCTAGGACCACACAGAGAAACCCTGTCTCGAAAAACCAAAAGATAAATAAATAAATAAATAAATAAATAAATAAATAAATAAATAAATAAATAAGTGTTCACGGATAATAACTTCTACCAGTAACCTCCTATATCTTTTAAGCTAACGAAGTAAAAAATAAATTTTACCCAGGAAAACTGGATCGTTTTTCATATCTGATATAGTAATAATATATTCAACTCTATTACCATGCACAGAATACAGAAGCAATAACAGCTTACTGATTCCAGTCTGTGGTCTCTAAGAAGCAATTTTGGTTTTTAGGTCTGCATGGGTTTGCAGGGTGGTGAAAGCATGGGTGGGGGCCAGAGGTGTCACCCTCAGGAACACCATCGACCTCCTTTAAAGAAAGGTCTCTTGTGAACAAGGAGCTCACAAACCAGGCTCAACTAGCCAGAAAGTGCCAGGACTCCCCCCCCCCCCATCTTCATTTCCCCAGCAATGGAGTAACAAGAGGGTATCACGATGCCGATTAACTTTCACATGGGGTCTGGAAATCAAACTCAGATCCTCATGCTGAAGGAAAAAACACTTCACAACAGATCTATATCCTGGCTCAACAACTGTTGGGGAATATTTGTTTACACTATAAAGATGTGTCTTTGCCAAGGTGCCTTCTGATTGGTTTAATAAAGAGTTGAATGGCCAATAGCTAGGCAGGAGAGGACAGATAGGTGAGACTTTCAGGGAACGAGAGGAAGAGGAAGAGGAATCTAGGTGCACGATTTTACCAGCAGACTTTGAACAAGTCCGATGTACAGTTCTATTAGGTAACTGAGCCACGTAGATTTAAAAAATATGGGCTAATTAAGTTATAAGAGCTAGTTGAGAAAAAAAAAAACCTAAGCTAAGACCAAACTTTCATAACTAATAAGTCTCTGTCATTATTTGCAGGCTAGCAGTCCAAAGACAGCCGACAAGAAAGCTTGCTACAAACAACTTTGATTTTTAACAACACAATGCTATCATTCTTCCTGCCATGATGTACCCTATTGTGAGCTCTGGTGTGCTGTCAGTGACCCAGGACACTGCTCTTAACCTATTAGACCTGCTCATGAGTAAAACATCTCACATAATGTAATGATAAAATTTTAAAATGCTAAAATCAAACATGTATTTTTTCTTATTATTTAATTTTAATGAAGTATGTAAGATGGCTAGAACATATGCACATGTTCAAAAATAGTTGGTGGACTTTGGTAAAGAAGGATGAGACCCACTAAATAAGTTTATATAATGTATTTGTTCCTATGAACTAAGAGCAAGTAATCCCACTTTGTAAAACAATGACTTTCCTATTAAAATTTTTTCACATATATATAATTATGTATAATATACATGTGCATATGTGTAGTCATACAAAACTTTATAGGGTTTTTTTGTTTTGTTTTGTTTTGTTTTGTTTTAGTATCTTACATTTTTTTCCTTTCTTTTTTAAATTAGAGTCTTGCTATGTAACCAGGTTAACCTCACTAACCTGTCCAAGCTGGCCTGGAACTTTGGATCCTCATGCTTCAGTGTCCTGAGCAGGAGAGGATACAGTTATGAGATGCCATGCTCAGGTTCCACACACACACACACATCTTACTTGTTCATTTGTTTGTTTGTTTGTTTATATGTGAGTGTTCTGCCTGTATATATCTATGTGCACACATAGATACCTGGTGCCCAAGGAGGTCAGAAGGCACTAGATCCCCTGAAACTAGAGTTACAGATGGTGGTAAGCCACCATGCTGGGACCTGAACTTGGGTCCTCTCAAAGGGCACAGTGCTGTTAACTACTCATCTCTCTAACCTCAGTTCAGTGAAAGTTTTAGGGAAAACACAAAGAAAATGAGATTCAGGGAGGACAGAGTTAGTAACTTCTACATTTTCAAATGTCTGTATGTTACAGCTTGTAACATTATAAAAGAAACCTATGAGGAGAGAATAAAAGATAGATGCGGAAAAGAACAACGTGGCACACCAAATACTAAGAGTATATTGCCTCTTACAAGCTGACCCCTTGCTCCACACCATCAACAACAGATGATTCTTTTCCCTGACCACATCCACACAACGCTCAACAGATTAGTTTTGCTGGATAGTAAAAGCCAACACAAGGCACTTACAAAGACAGGGTCACTTTTCCAAATGAACCGTGCTTTTACTAGTGTGATTACCTATATACTATATACTGAGGAGAAAGGACAATGTTGATTTTGTTGCTTTTTAATCCCAAAATTATCCTTTCAAAGACATTTCCAAGATTACTATCTACTTGTTGAATGACTGACATTCCATACTTCTACTCACATAACCTTCACAGTAATATAAATTATTACTTACCTCCACTGTACAGTAATCATTTCCTTAAGATTTCCTAGTCATCCTAAAGGTTACAAATTAATTTCTAAACCTACTTCATTCTTTTTGTTTGTTTGTTTTCATCACTAGCTTCACCTTTACTCAGTTCAAAATGTCTCCTAAATTTTCCATCTACTTCAAAGTCAAGGTAAATATTGCATATTCCTAGAAAATTCTCAGTTCAATAAGATATTTTCATATATAAGGTTCTCTAGGGATCTAGTCACCAATGAAGAATATATGAGCTTAAGTATTCTGAGGCCACAGATTGTTACTCTAATAGCATAAATGTGTATCACTGCACATTCAAATAAAGAACAAAACTGGCTAAACCAATAGGGTGCAGTTAAGTAAACATTTGGAGTATTAATCACTAGCTGCTTCACAGCATAACTGCAGTTATTCACGTCCTGCCTCTAAGGCTCACAGTCGAATTCCACAGCACAGTGGGAACCCGCGAGCAGGGATGGGCTTTGTTCCCTGGTACTGCATAGACAGGCATGGTGGTGCACATCTGTCATCCTAGCACCTGGGACATGGAGGCAAGCACATCACAAGTGCAAGTTCATTCCCGTATATCCAGTTTGAGGCCAACCTTGGACCCATGAGACCCTGTCTCAAAAATAGAACAACAGGGGCTAAAGAAATGGCTCAGTGGTTAAGAGCACTGGTTGCTCTTGCAGAGGACCTGAGTTCAGTTCCCAGCACCCACATGGTGGTTCACAGCCTCCTGTAACTCCAGTTACAGGGGACCTGACACTTTGTTCTGGTCTCCATCAGCACCAGGCACAGACCACAGACATAGAACAAATACACAAGTGCAGGCAAAACATTCACACATGTAATTTCTAAAAAAAAAAAAAAAATTGAATAAATAAATAGATAAAACTACAGCTAGGCATGGAGGTACACGCCTTTAATCTCAGCACTCCAAACACAGAGGAAGGAGAATCAATATGACTTTCAGGCCAGCCTAGTCTACATATCGAGCTCCAGGCCAACCAAAGTTACATAATGAGACTCTGTCTCAAAAATAACATAAAATAAAACAACAAGAATAACAAAACTACAGGGGCAAAAGAAACAGAACAAAAGGATTGAGAACTTTAACCAGGAAGTCATCACCTAATTGGGGGTGTATTTCTTTTAAGGTGTAAAGAATATTACAGGAAGGAAAATTCTGGGGTTGGAGAGCTGGCTCAGTGGTTAAGAATATTTGCTAGTCTTCAAGAGGACCTAGGTTCAGTTCCCAGCACCCACACTGAGTGTTTCACCACCACCTGTAACTCCAGCTCCAGATCTGACACCCTCTTCTCTGATCCCTGAAAATACTGCATACACGTGGTAAACATAGTGCACTCAGGCACACATACATAAAATAAACAAATCTCTGAATAAAACATTCTGACCTGTTATTATATAAAGAAACAATATTTGCAAATATGACAAAGAATAAAATGAAAATGAAGAGTCCACATTTATTCTAAGTAATATAAATTAGTTATTGTGTTTCATATCCGATATTACGGTGTTTTTTCTCCCCTGTTTATTGACACCCAAATTCAACCTGAAATTAATGGAAGTCAAAGGGTTCTGATCAACAACTGTCAATCTAATGGAATAGCCAATGCCATCCCAACTGCCTCACAAGAGAACATCACTGATTCATACCTTACAACCTAGGTGAACTGGAGACTGTTCTTATCTCTAATGGAACATAAGTTCTCATTTTTTTATAGGATTTATTATGTTGCTGCCCAACACACTACCCCAAAATTCTTCTCCCCACCTTTTCTCATGTACAAACATTAACTGAACACAGTTTAACAGAGAAACAAGAAACAAAGAGGACATGTTGGGTTCGTTTGGTTGGTTGGTTAAGACCAAAAAGAATACTTACTCTTGGCCACAGGAAGTGGTGGCGCACTTGGGAGGCAGAGGCAGGCAGATCTCTGTTTGAGTCCAGCCTGGTCTACAGAGTGAGTTCCAGGACAGTCAGGACTACACAGAGAAACCTTGTCTTAGAAAGAAAACAAAACAAAAACAAGATACTCTTAAGCAAGCAAGAATCAGAATAAAACAGCACCCCTCTGGTTTAGCTCAGGTGAAGAGTTCCTCTCCGCCCTGCTCTATGATGCAGTGATTATGCTCTAATATCTGTAAGAAGGGCATTTGTCACCATCCCTATCATGCCAAAAATTACTTTAGCCTTTTATTTCAAACTACATAAATATGGTTAAAAACTATTAATGCATATACCAAATTATACAACTTATTTTTAAAATAGTAATCTGTTTAGTGAAGCTTAACCATGAAAGCCTTTATAACTCATTAAATATATACACCAAAGCATGTCACCATGCAGACTACAATCCCTAACACTAGATTTACTCTTCATTTTTACAGCATTCTTATTCTTAGCAAAAATCTGCATCAAAAAACATTTTTTATTTTAATAGCTTGGCTAATAAGTATACTGAACATCATAAAATGTAGGAAAAGTTCAGTGAATATAAACTTACTTTTCAGCAAAATCTTTACATCTCCATTTTCTTTCTTGATCTCATTCATTACTTTATACTTCTTTTTTTCTTTTTCTTTTTCTTTATCTTTCTCTTTAATTTTGTCTTTGATTTTATCTGAAAAGACAAAAAATACTTAAAACTGTTAAATTTTTTTTTCTACATGAACTTTAGTTCAATTTAGTATAATACATAAGAAAGCTGAGTGAATACACACGCCTTTGATTCCAGCACAGAGGGAGGCAGAGGTAGGAGGATCTCAGTGAGCTAGAGGCCAGCCTGGGCTACATATTAAGTCCAGGGTAGCCATAGGGACACCTGATACCCCACAAAAGACAAAACAACAAAAGAACAAAAACAAAAAAACACAATACACATAAAAATCATGATGACTGGAAAAAAATAAGTCTTTTTTTTCCTTTCTCAGTTTTAGGACAAATTTCTACATTTCTTTCACTGAGGATACAATATTCAAAATTTATCACTGTACATTTAATTTCAATGATTATTCAATGATTTTTACTCATTTCATGTCAACCAAAATACGGGATTGATTCAAATTACATAAAACAACAGGCTATCTTTACTGGAGCAGGTAAGTAGACTGGGAAGTTACTGCTCTGAAACTGAGCACATTCGTATTGTTAACAAACTGCCAAACCTGAGGGAATGGCGGTGGAGACCATCCTCACGGGATTATCACATGAATTCAATGAAGAAAATGACCACACAGAGCGACAGTAAGACCAGATACTAGCTCCCTTACCCTTCCACGTTTTCGGAAGAACATGGCTAGCTAGTAAAACTGTGATATTAAATTATGAGGCATAAAAACTTACTGATCTATATCCTAAAAAATCCGAACAACTTTATGAAATGCATACTATCCTGCTGTGGAACAATCCTTTTCCACATTATGAATACGTATTATTATTCTTAATGGTTAATAAAAAGCTGACAGGTCGGTAGCTGGGCTGGAAGTTACATGGGAAAGCCAAACTGAGAATGCTGGGAAGAAGGGCCGAGTCAGGAGTAGTCAGGCAGATGCAGAGGAAGCAAGATGAGATTGCTGCACTGAGAAAAGGTACCAAGCCACGTGAGTAAACACAGATAGGAATTATGGGTTAATGCAAGTGTAAAAGCTAGTAATAAGCTTGAGCTACCGGCCAAGCATTTATAATTAATATAAGCCTCTGTGTAGTAATTTGGGAAACAGCTGCCAGGTATTTGGGAGTTGCTGGCAGGACAGAAACTTCTGCCTTCATTATCTTATTGACTATTGTTCAGTCAATTTCCTACGAATCTAGTCAAGGATAAATATATGCAGAATTAAAACAAACCAATACAGTCCTTGCCTTCAAGAACTTATTATTATTATAAAGCTATATTGAAAGCACATAATCTTGTAAAACAACACAGATTTTACAATGTTTGTGAATACTGCATAATCCCTTAAAAACTTCTCCTTACTTTCTTTTCCTAAGTGTTACCCTAATCCAGTTATCACATGATAACTAGAATGCCAGTCTCAATCAGATATTACCAGCAGAAATATAATGCCATTTGCAAATCTGCATTTTCCAGCAGCCACATTAAAGCATAATAAGCAACAGGTGAAATTACTTTTAATAACGTATTTTACTTAACCCAATATTTTACATGCACACCTTTCCCTCGTGTGTGTGTGTGTGTGTGTGTGTGTGTGTGTGTGTGTGTGTGTGTGTCTGAGATTGGGAGGTGGAGGGGTGGGAAGCAGGTATATACCACAGCATCCATGTGGAGTCCTTCTTTCCTTTAACTTTTACATGAGTTCTGGATATTGAACTCAGGCCACCAAGCTTGTGCAGCAAGTGCCTTTACCTGCTGCGCTAGCTCACTAGCACTGGGAAACTGAAAATCCCATCTTAACTGTCTCCTTTAAATTTCATCTAATTCTCTAACTTGGTAGATAAAGTGAGGGTGCATGCTCAGAAGACAGAAGGTCAAGATCTCAGACCCTTGGTCTTGGTTGTAAAGTTTATATGCTATCATTTCTCCATCTCTTCACAGGGAAGGGATTATGAGGGAAAACAGGACCTTGGCATTGTTGTTTTCTTTAACACACTGTTCCTGAAAAGACTGGTTCTTCACCAGTTCTGAATGATTTATTTTCATGAGCAAGAATTCAGCCAGGTGTAGTGACTCACACCTTTAATCCCAGCACTCAAGAAGCAGAGGCAGGCAGATCTCTGAGTTCAAGGCCACCTGGTCTACACAGTGAGTTCCAGGGCAACCAGAGCTAAATAGTGAGACCCTGTCTCAAAAGAAAAAACAACAACAACAACAACAACAACCAGTATAGTTTTATCCTTCACAGTCTAACCTAAATTTCAGACTAAACTTTCTAACTTGTCTTCTCATCGTAATCCTCAGAATGACAGCAAGAATTCTTCTACTGTAAGAACAACACGCTGTTTGAAAAGTCAAACACAGCGTAAGTACAATTTGATTTAGAAAGTGTTTCAAAGGTATCAAGGTATCGAGACAGTAACTGTCTTGAAAAGATCAGAACAAAACTGGCATTCAGAAACAAACCACCGTACAGTAGCTGATATTTGACAATGCAGTGAAAGTAATGGGGAAGGATATTTTCAACAGACAGCACCACAACTGGCTAGTCAAGCTCAGAACAAAAGAGAATCTATTCAAACTCCCAGAAGACATCGAAGATCTACATGAGGTGGCAGCTGGTGATACTGCAAAAGTAATGTGTCAAAGGAAAAACTGGCAAGCTGGATTCATTAATGTTCTTCGAAAGACACTATAGAGAATAGAAAGGCAAACCACACAAGGGAAAATATAACTGTCAATTACTATTAGCCAATGTAGACTCATCTAAAGATGAGGGACAAAGCCACTGAAATGGGTCAAACACCTCACAATAAAAAATATATAGAAGGCTGTGCAGTGGTGGCGCATGGCTTTAATCCCAGAACTTGGGAGGCAGAGGCAGGAGAATCTCTAGTTAAAAGCCAGCCTGGGCTACAGAGAGAGTTCCAGGACAGCCAAGGCTACACAGAGAAACCCTGTCTCCAAAAACAAAAGAAATAAAATAAAATATATACATGTAAAGATATAGGAGTTCGAACTACAAAATGTCACTATGTAACTATTAAATTGGCCAAAATCCAGAACACTGACAGCATTGTTAAATGCTAGTAAGAAGTGGAACAACAGGAGTTCTCACTCGCAGCTAGTGGGAATGCAGAGGACATGTGAGTGCTCTCTCATAATACCACACACACTTTCCTAAGCATCAATAAATTTCACTGCTTAGTTTTTATCCAAAAGACCTAAAAACTTAGGTCCACACAAAAACACATACATAGTTATATCAGGTGCATAATTATCCAAAACAAAAGGAAGCGATTAAGATGTCCTTCAGTGACAGGATATTCAATGCTAAAGGAGAAAGGAGCTATGAAACCATGAAGACAGAAAACCTACATGAGTATTAAAACCTACATGAGAGGAAAGTTTAAAACACCACATACTACATGACTCCAACAACACAAGATTCTAGGAAAGCCTAGAGCTTGATAGCCAGTTAGCAGAACTGGCATCTGGCAGAATTGGCAAGCCTTAGGATCCAATGAGACAATCTATCTTAAAGGGGGGGGGGGCAACCAAGATGGCTGAGCTGTAAAGCAGCTGACCACCTGGAACCCACATAAAGGTGGAAAGTGAGAACCAACTCCAAAGTTGTCCCCTTACCTCCACACAGGCACTACAGCACACATGCACACACATTAACAAAAATAATAAGGTAGTGGCTCCTGAGGAATGAAACCTAGATTGAATTCTCACTTCCACATGTACCCACACAACACACACAAAACAAACAACAAATATGTTTTGAACAGAGCGGAAGCATAAATAAAATCTTCCTGATATAGTACATGAAAACAGAGAGGCATATGTATACATATATGTGTATATGTATATTTATATGAACACACATGTCTGTATATATAAACATGTGTGCATCTACAAGTAAAACTGTTTAAAATGTTACACATATTAGACAGAGGGGGGTGTTGATTTCTAAGTTATCCTTTGCCAAATAGTGGCATGATCATTTCAGTCACTCAAGAATGTAAACAATGAGCTGTGCTCAAGTAAATTAAGGAGTAAAAAGAAAAAAAAAGTAAAGTAAATCAAAGTAGAGGACATGCACACCTGGCTTAGAAGATAGCAGTTATCGTTAAGTGAAAACAGGATCATGCAAACCAAGGCCTCCACAAAAGGAATACAGGAATAGAGTAGAAATGAAGCAACATGCATCGGTGTAAATGAAATAAAGACAATTTTAAAGACATCAAGATTAATAAAGCCTTACAGAAAAGGATCTTTGATCTGGTTAAATTATTTGTAAAGTCTTATAAGCATTAGTTATTTTACTAAGACATGGGGAATGACTAAGCTGAGTTAGGAGTTGATGTAGCTCAACTGGTAAAGCACTGGCCTAGAATGCATGAAGCCCTCTACTCAGTCCCCAGCACTGGATAAGCCACATGGGGCTCATGTCTGTAATCCCAGCACTGAGGAGGTGGAGACAGGAGGATCACAGCTCCAAGACCACTCTATCCTTACTTAGATTCATTACCCACATTTCAGCAAAAAGGAAGTTCTTCGAAAAGGTTCACTGGTGGCTGGAGAGATGGTTCAACAAGAGCACTTACTGCTCTGGCAGAAGAACAAAGTTCAGATTCCTAGCACACACACGGTAGTCATAACAATCTATAATCCCAGCTCCAGAGGTCACACAGGCATACACATATATGCATGAAGGGAAAATATTCATACACATAAATAAATAGATCTAAAAGAAAAAAGACTGAAAGACTAAAAAAAAAGACTAAAAAATTCATTTGAATTTATTTAAGTAAAAACATCATAAAAATTCAAACTGGAAGTTCTTACGAAATAGCAAAAAAAAATCCCATGCTAAAGCTTTCAGCTACTATACATTTTTGCAGCAAAGGCTCAATTAGGCTTCATATTATCAGCTTTAACTATCCTGGATATAAGCCATAAGTCAAGACCATTAATGCAATTCATGAAATCAAATGATCTGAGCAACCACACTGCTATCTCCTTGAACCTCCTACATCCAGCCAAGAATAATCCACTGCTGGAAAAAGATCAGAGAGCAAGCAGGAAAAAGAGGAAAATGAAACTGGAGATGCAGAAGGGACAGTAGATGTACAAAATGACAGGAAAATTAAGAAAACATGTAAGATAAAGGAGATGAAGGATACTGTAAAAAGAACTCTATGAGCAGTGATTGGGGCAAGAAGGACTTCTCATAGCCTCTCTCCAGCAGATAGCTACGCAAAGCTACCCCAGCAAGTCACCCTTCTTCCAAGGACCTCTGTGGAACAGCACTGGCCTCCATCAAAATGTCTCACTGTATTTCAGTGATGCTAGAATATACCAGCCTAATTCTCACAATCCTATCTTTAGAATTTAGCTTTGGCATCTCTCTTCTCCATACTTCTGTAATTACATGATTATCACTGAGTAAATGAATATCCAAATCTACCTAGACAATCCCTGCCAAACTCTACACCTTCATTTCCTTAACATACTTATAACCAAACTGTCATCTTTCATTCTCTTTCCTGAGGAAAAAAAGGTCTCACGGAAGGTGAGAAGAAAGAAGCAAGGGTACAAAGTACATGAAGGTGGAAGAGGGTTAGTGTGGGAGGAGGAGACATCACAGGTGAGGATCAACAAAAACACGTGTATGAAAATGTCCTAAAGAAATCCATTCGTTTGCTTGTTAATTTTTAAAAAGCTAAAACTATGAGTGTCTCAAAGGGACAACACACTAATTAAATCTCTTCAAAATAGTTAATCGTATCACTCTTGCTTAAAACAAAGTAAACGAATCGACTTGCTTCTGCCTAACTAAAAAAAGAAAATGCCATTGGTGTTAGCCGGGCCTAGGAGTCCCACTACCTGGACTAAGTAGACAGTTTAGTAAGTCCAGGCTTGAGAAAATGGGGTTAGTTATGCCTCACAGAATAGCAGGGGACGCCAAGATTGGTATGAGACTTCCAGAAGTTTCTTTGTTCTCCCACATGTTCTTTGAAAGATTATAGAGTAGAGAATGGCTGTCATTTTCTTTGGAATATTCCTACATATCTGACCATGTGGACACACTAAATTTGCAAAGGAATGTATCTCAGACAACTCAGAGCAGCCTGAAAAGGACAGCTTGGAACAGCTGGACAAAAGGGAGGATGGTAGGTTTGGCAGAGCTCTGTTTACACTGCATATCAAAGGCAAGCAAAGGAAAGGCTATTCTTTCCAATAAGGCCCAGAAACTCACTGCTTTCTCTGCAGTTTTTAGTTCTGTTCCACTGGTATGCCATTCAAGAATTTCTGTAGACAGTACTTAATTTTTCTGTCTTTTCTTCCACCTCTCACCAATGCCATTCCAGACTGATTCCTTACCCAAATGTAATATCTCAACATTTTTGCTAATTACACTTAAGCATGCCTTTGCCAGCCGGGTGGCGGTGGTGGCGCACGTCTTTAATCCCAGCACTCGGGAGGCAGAGGCAGGCAGATCTCTGAGTTCGAGCCCAGTCTGATCTACAAAGCAAGTCCTAGGACAGCCAGGACTGTTAACACAGAGAACCCCTGTCTTGAAAAACCAAAGGAAAGAGTGGGGGAGAGGAGGGGAGGAAAGGAAAGAAGGAAAGAAGGGAGGAAGGGAGGAAGGGAGGGAGGAAGGGTGGCTATGACACTCCTAGCTGTGGTGGAGGAGAAAGCTTACTGTAGATAAGAGGGAGAATAGAGCTAGAGGCAGAGACATCTGGGACAGTACGTAGTGGATTTGACCAGCAAGCTGAACTGGGCCACGTGAAAGCAGGAAGGGGAGAGGGGAGAGCCAGGGGGCCAAAAGGTAAAATAGGCTGGCATAGACAAAATGGCTTGGTTACAGAAGAATCAGAGTAGTTTGGGTAGGTGGAGGGCTATGCTAGTCAGGAGGACCCTGTAACAGGTAGACTGAGGGATGATGGGAGAACCTGACTGGTGTCTGCTCTGTTGTGTCAACAGGTACCTCCATTAACATTTGGCCAGGGTTTGAGACCTAATCGTGTCTGTCTCTACTAGTTTACGTTATTCAGTGTCCAATTAACTACAAATACAGTTTATTTTGCATTCCCCCTGCTCACAGCAGGCAATTCATCTGCACTTGTTTAATGTAAGCAGGACAAATTAAGGGAGTCATAATATAAAGTAAAAATCTTTTTAAGATTCAGAATTGGCCAGGCATGTGGTGCACACCTTTAATCTCAGCACTAAGGAGGCAGAGGCAGGGTGGGTCTCTGTGAGTTTGAAGTCAACCTGGTAATGTAGTGAGTTCCAGGAATATCAGGGCTACATAGTGAGACCTTGCCTAAAATTAAGAAAAAAGGGATGTGGGGGTGGGGGTGGGGGTGGGGTGGTATTACTAGGAATGTAAAAGGAAATCTTTCCCATGAAAAGATAGATGTGATTTGACAGGCATGAGGCAGATAGTATTTAAAATACTCTGACCCCTCCTCTAGATGTGTTTGTTCATCCAAGTAGACAAAATTTGCTGAAAGGGTAAATGGTCTTTAAATCAGTAAAAACTGATATATACTAAGAACTCTGAGCCAAGCTGTGATGGCATAGACCTTTGATCCCAAAACTTGGGAGGCAGAGGAAGGCGCTCTCCAGTTCAAGGCCAAACTGGTTTACAGGGTTAAGTTCCAGAACAGCCAGGGCTACACAGAAAATCCAAAACAAACAACAACAAAAGACTGCTGAGATGGAAACATCTAGCTCCATTCAACTAAGCTCACAGGACTTGGAAAGTGCTGAACTGAGAGAATCTTGGAGCTTCTGTTATTCGTACACATAATATCCCAGGCTATGCAGAACTCTCAAGATTCTTTCATTTCTGTTATTCCATGATTCTTTTTCTTGATAAATGAGAAAAATGTAGCACAATTACTCATACAGTAACAACCACCTCTATTTTATACAGTACTACAAAGTCTATCACTTAATATTCAAGAACAGGAAAGCTGCCGTCAGAGGGATGACTCTCAGAGGTTAAGACCACTTGCTGCTCTGGCAGGGGGCCAAGGTTCAGTTCCAAGGATCCACATGACAACCCATGGACCAGATCATTTCTAGCTGCAGTTCCAGGGGATCCAATACCCCCTCTGGCCCCTACAAGCACCAAGCATACATGTTATGCACACACATATCTGTAAACAAACACTGCTGTGCCTCATTATTCTCATCCATAAGAGATAATGGCATTTGTCTTTTTAATTTTATAAGGATTAAAGCCAGCATCTACTTAATTTCCCACATTGTACTTGATAACTAATAAAGTTGACAGCAGAATTTTACTAAGAAGGCATCCCATAACACAGCATAGCAAGAACAGTCATAGCAACAGAGAACTGTAATAAGAAACTTTATTTATTTATTTATGTTTATTTTAGGTTTTGAGGCCAGAAGAGGGCATCAGATTCCCTAGAGCTGGAGTTACCAAGGGTTGTGAGCTGCCCTGTGGGTGCCGGGGACTGAACCTGGGCCCGCTGCAAGAGCAGTCAGTGCTTTTCACTGTTGAGCTCTCTCCAGCCCCAAAAGTTTGTCTCTAAAAGTGAGGCAAAAATCCTTTTTCTATTTTCAATAGTCTACAAAACTAAGACATGAAATAATAAGATGTTGTATGCAATATCAGTTACAGAATCATTCTGATCACTGAATCTTAAATAGACTAAAAAGCTGTTCTAGTAAATGTGACCTCCAAGTAATTACTGTACTTGTTATATTAATGGTGACAACTTAAATGAAAAAAAATCCTTTTTTTTTTTTTTTTTTTTTCTTGAGACAGGGTTTCTCTGTGTTGCTTTGGAGCCTGTCCTGGATCTCGCTCTGTAGACCAGGCTGGTCTCAGAGATCTGCCTGCCTCTGCCTCCTGAGTGCTGGGATTAAGGGTGTGCACCGCCCAGCTTCAAAGAACTCTTATTCTACACTTCTTTCTAGACAAAAGGTTCTGGGCCAGTGAAGATGTCTCAGCAGGTTAATACACCTGTCCCCAAGCCTGATAACCTAAATTCAATCTCTGAGTCCTGCAGGGTGGAAGAGTGCTTACTCCTCTGTCCTACATACACAACAAAATAAATACATTGTAATCATAATTTTTTAAAAAGTCTAAGCTGAACAGTGGTGACACACGCCTTTAATCCTAGCACTTGGGAGGTAGAGGCAGGCAGATCTATGTGTGTTCAAGGCCAGCCTGGTCTACAGATTGAGTTGCATAGTAGCCAGAGTTGTTATACAGAGAAACCCTGTCTCGGAAAACACACACACACACACACACACACACACACACACACACACATAAACAACAACAACAAAAAAGTCTATCATGGCAATGCATGCTTTTAATCCCATTCAGGAGACAGACAGTTCTCTGTGAGTTCAAGGCCAGCCTGGCCTACATAGCAAGTTCCAGAGGGCTACATAGAAAGCCTGTCTCAAAGAAAAAAAGTTTACTTAAAACCAACAGCAAAAACTAAACATTCCACTTCCTTAACAGGCAGCCCTATCACTGCACCCTTGGAGGAACACTGCGTGAGAGAGTGGCCTGCAGGCTAGGGCAGCTCTGCTCTCAGCCCTGTGAGTAATGCTGGTCCACTCACCTCGTGCCTCATTTGAGTGCAGAATACAGGACTTGCTGCTTTTTCTCTTCCAACGACCACAAAGGTTAATGGGAACACACACACACACACACACACACACACACACACACACACAC
>CABHPR010056339.1:0-13136 GCA_902168415.1 Peromyscus melanophrys | reverse complement strand
CTGTCTCTGACCCCAGATAAGTTTATTAGCATACACAATATTTTGGGAACACAATACCACCACAGAAGCCTAGTCTCAACCATAAACCAGTTTATAGGTTTGCAAAGGATCAAACAGATACACAGGAAACTATGTGTCTATCTAACTGCTAAGATGTGGTTAAGAGCACTGGCTGCTTTACAGAGGACCTGGGTTTGATTCTCAGCATCCATGTGGCAGCTCACAACCTCTTGTAATTCCAGTTCCAAGGGAGTCCAGGCCCTCTTCTGACCTGTGCTGTATGATATTTTGTTTGTGTTCTGACAAATAAAGCTTGTCTGGAGATCAGAGGGCAGAGCTATCCACTAGTTAAATGTAGAGTCCAGGCAGTGGTGGCACACATCTTTAATCCCGGCACTTGGGAGGAGGAAGCAGGAAGATCAGGAATTCAAGGCCACCCTGGGCTACATGAGATTGATCCAGCCTAAAAGAGAAACAGAGTGGTGCTGTGTTGGTGCGCAACTTTGATCCTAGCACAGGGGAGGCTCAAGCCTTTGATCCCAGCACTAGGGGGTGGAGCCAGGCATATAAGGTGAGTAGAGACAGGATCTCACCCATTCAGTCTGAGGATTTGTAGAGACAGGATCCCCCCAATTCAGTCTGAGATTTCATAGAGTTAAGAATTCTCTGGTGGGTGGCTGCTCTGCTTTTCTGATCTTTCAGCTTTCACCCAGTATCTGACTCCTGGTTTTTATTGTTAAGGTTAATTAGATTCATGCTTCGGACCTGTGTGGGTACCAGGCATTCACATGGTGCACAGACATACATGTAGGTAAAGTATCAATACACACAAAATAAAATAACAAAAAAAAGGAAGGAAGGAAGGAAGGAAGGAAGGAAGGAAGGAAGGAAGGAAGGAAGGAAGGAAGGGGCGGTGGTGGCACATGCCTTTAATCCTAGCACTAGGGAGGCAGAGGCAGGAAGGTCTCAGAGTCTGAAGCCAGCCTGGTCTGCAGAGTGAGTTCCAGGACAGCCAGGGCTACACAGAGAAACCCTGTCTGGAAAAAGACAAATGGTGAGGGGAGAGAGGGAAAGGAGGAGAGGGAAGGGGAGGGGAGGGGAGGGGAGGAAAGGGGAGAGGAGGGGAGGGGAGGAGAAGGAAGGTTTAATGAAACTGAAGGGCCAAAGTCTAGCCAAGGGTCTCCCCTTGCTTGCTCCAGGAGCGGCTTCCCAGGAGGCTTGAAAAGCACCTTGGGCCCACGCGATAGGCTGAAGAATACAAACTACTCCTGGATTTGGAAGATCCTTGTGTGCTGGAGACATCACAGCTTTCATGCTGTTTGGGGACTATCGGTGCCCATTCAAGCAGGGTGGGTTTCTAGGGACCAGTTTGGTGACAACGGCTGCCTGCACACGAGGCAGTACAGACCTGAGCAGAGCTCTGGCTGTAAAGAAGAAAGGGAAGCTGACCACGTAACACGAGATTTACTGTCTTGACCATTTAGATACTCCAGCTAAGTCCATCCACATTGATGTGCCGCTGAGCCAGGCACGGTGGCCCACATGTCCACCATCCTGGCCCTCAGGAGGGGAAGGCAAAAGAATTAGGGATTCCAAGACAACCTCAACTAAAACTTCAAGGCCAGCATGAGCTCTGTAAGACCCTGCTTCAATCTCAAAACACAAAACAAAACAAAAACAAAGCACACACTAACAGTATAACCATGAAACAATGGTTTCTGTTCCTTCTTCCCCCAGCTCCAGGCAGCCATCATTCTACATCCATATAGCAGAAACTTTACATCATTTAAACTTGTTTAGGTTCTAAGAGCAAAACAAACAAGCAAACAATAACAACAAAACAACTTCAGCTAGCATGTGAAGGAGGCAGTGTGGCTTTATGAGTCAGGACCATAGTGCTCTTAAAGGAAGGCATCTGGGCTGCTGGACTCGTGGGAATCAGTCAGAAGGCTGCCAGGCTTCCCGTGGCTGTCTGCTCAGCCGTGCACTTCTCATTCTGTGTGAACAATCTTCCTCCGCTTCACTCCTTACTGGTAGAATGCTGAATCCCGGCAGTTTCCTGAGTTCGTATGTTACAGTCCCATCCACACACAAGGACTAAAAGCTGATGTGACAGAGATGGGGACGGGGAGGAAGGAAGGAGAGATGAGAGAATGGACATAAGTGTGGCCCAGCACATGGCATCGGTGTTCCAAGCAGCAGTATAGATGCCCCATGAACACGGTGGCCAATGCTGACTTCAAGGAGAGTAGTAACGTTCGCAGATGAGGAAGAACAACCTAAAAGTTGCCCTCTATATGTTTTAGAAAAACAATGAAAATCACCTGAAAACTGATTTTCTGAACTTCCAGGCAGAGGAGTGGCAACAAATAGGGAAGAACAAAAGATTTAGTTTCTGGCCAGTGGGAATGGCACACATTTGTAATCCCAGCACTCAAAACGCAGAGGCAGGAGAACCACAAGTTCAAGGCCAGCCTGGCCTACTTAAGGAAACCCTATCTCAAAAACAAATTAATTAATTAATTAAATAAAACAAAAACAAGCCAAAAAATACAGTTGCCTTTAAGGCACTCACAACCTGATTGGAAAGACAGGCTACTCAAGGAGCGTTCAAGAGTTGACTGCAAGGGACTCACCTATGTTCAAAGTGGCTATTGTTCCCTTCTCCTTTGGGACTGCTGCCGTCTTAGAAATTTAACAAAAACCCACTGGGCTGGGAGAGAAAGCTAATGAAGTCATTAACATTCTTTCATAAGAGCAAAGAGAACCCACGGTCATCTCTAGGGTCACTACCAAAGGACAGTGGACGCATCCAAGCTACAGCCTTGGACCTAATTTGTGCAGCTGCCTCCTAGGTCAAAGAGTTTTATCAGCTTTTCTCGAGTCGGGCTTTCTGCAAAGTCACAGTTTGTTCCTATTAGTGATGAAAAAAATAGATGAAAATGAGAAGGCGGAGCTCAGAAAGGACCCACGGTTAAAAATAATACTCAGATCACACCAGTCTCTGCTACATCCTGAGAACCTCCCACAAGCCATTCCAGATTTCGTTATCAGCAGATTTGTGACTCCAGCAGCACTTCAATGTAATAAACGTAATTAAATACAAGCTTCAAAGGGGTAAAGCGACAGTGACAGAGCCACCGGAGCTTCCCTTCCCTCAGAGCATTTCAGTGTCAGCTTCTTTACATTTAATTTTACCTGAAAATTTCAAGAGACTGGTCGGATTCCAAAATTACATATTGTGTTTCAGATGAAAGTCGAAGAGTTGAGCGAATTGTGTGTCAACTCATTTCTCTAGACATCAGTTACCAGAAACCCTTTTAATGAAAGCTCTGAGGCTGTCCATTATGCTGCTAAGGGGCCTGAGTCAGCAAGCTCATTCAGATTTAAAAATTTAACTGGCCCTCATCCAATGGTTAATCAAAAGCTAATGTACTTTCACAATCTAAGCCCTTTGCATTCACTGTCTAGAGAGGATGCTGGATTCAATGTTCCAGGGAAACAGCTTGTACTTGATGTTAATGGCTCAGCACCATAGTGATGTTAGTGTGTGTGTGTGTGTGTGTGTGTGTGTGTTTGTGTGTGTCTGTGTTTGTGTGTGTGTGTGTCTGTGTGTGTGCATGTGTGTGTATCTTTCTTGAAAGGTCTTCACAGTTATAGAGCATTAGTGAGCCTTTCTGAGGTCAGGCTTGCCGCGAATGCTTTCCTCTCCTCCTCTGGAAACGGGACAGGATACAGGCCCTCTGGCCTTGCAGGTCTCCTGGAGCTATTGACAGAATTAACAATTGAGGGGGGCTGGATAAAAGGCAAGGAAGTTCTTCAAAGAATCTAAACTCTTTCTTTGAAAGAGCTTGGAGTAAGACTGATTTTATCCTGGCAGGTATGAAGTTGAATATTTAATTCCCTGCAGATAAATGGATCGAAAAATGAGGGGACAATTACTAGTGTTGGCTCTGGACATTAAATGAATTGGAATAGGTAGTTCCTAGATTAACCACCATCTAGAGTGTTATGAGAAAGCTGGGGCACTTAGTTCAGTACCTGCACCGTTTGAGTGTTTATGATAAAACCAACTTCTCTGCATAGGTGCAAAAGCTAGGGTCAACACTGCCCACTTGAGTCAAGGATAGCTCCCATCATAAAGACAAAAATAATCATAACCTGTTTTAAATAGAATCTCAATTACCTAATTGAAGAAACACTGTGGTTCTTGAGTGGTTTCTTCTGTTTCCATATTGAGCAAAGCCAACCTGTTCTTCTGTTTGCATAGACAGCAGCACTTCTTTGTTCCTTGTCTAATAATGACTTCCTTGTTAGAAGTGAGCACGGAAATTGACAGATCAGTCTATTTCACCTAACCCAGTGAAGTCTTTATACTTGAGAGTCGTCAGGAGAAGGTGTCTATATCATATTGTTCAATGCCCCTTGATATGGAAGCCAAGAGCCTTAATGCACATAAAACATTTACACTCAAGAAGCACAGCTCTCATTAATAGACAGATATGTGGTAACGCAGCTGAGTGCAGCATGAGAGGGGACCATATGTGAATGACTTACAAGAAAATTGCCCGAATTACCAGTGGATTCAGAATAATTATGCAGTAAAACTAGGGGCTTGTTTAAAAAAGAAGAAGCAGCAGCAGCAGCAAGGTTTATCTGAAAAGCTCACCCTTCTTATTTCTCCCTCATATTTTACCACAGGTGTTGAGGCTCCCAGGGCAGGAGCTAGCTGAGCTGACTCCTGCTCACTCCTGCAGGGGATGGTTTGGTGATTCAGGTATGGACATTTCTGAGGGCATCAGCAGAAAACATGGGTGATGATTTCAGAAGGAAGGAAGGCTGGCCACTTAGAATAAACGGTTCCCTTTTCGGAGGCTGTATTACATGTGTGTATACATCTCAGGCCACCTCTGACGCTGTAACTGAGTGTCAGAAACTGGGTAATTTATGAAGGAAAAGAGTCTGTTCTGCTCACAGTTTCAAAGGCTGAGTAACTGCTTGCTGCTGGGACAAAAGTCTTGACAAAACAACTTAGGAAGAGAGGGTGGTTTCGGCTCTAAGTCCATCAGAGCAGGGAAGTCATGGCTTAGGAACCCGAGGCAGCTGGTCACACCTGGCCCACAGTCAAGGAAGCAGAGAGCAGAGAATGCTAGCGTTTACCTAGTTTTCTGCTTTTTGTGCAGTCTGGACCCAAGCTCAGGTAATGGAGCTACCCACTTTCCCAGCTCACAGGCATGTCCACAGGGCGGCCTCCCAGGTGACAGTATTAACCAGCACAGTAATCCAAGAGTATAGTGCTGGGGTCTTTGGGGACTTCATGCTGCCTTATTGCATGGCAGAAGAGCAGGACAAGGCAAGTCTGTGGACACAAAAGTCCCACAGATGGACTCACCTTCAAGAGCTCACTCCCATTGGCTAGCGTTAATCCATTCACAAAGCCCCAGTCTCTGTGAGCCAAACATCTCCTAAGAATCCTATCACCTCTCAATACTGTGAAATTGGCTGTCAAATGTCAACAAGATCTGGGGGGAAGAGTAGCCATATTCAGCCATACATAATAAACGAACTCCTTGGATACAACAATGTCACATACAAACCTTCTCAGACTGTTAGGAGAACATGTGAACTGTCCAAAGTACAGATCTCTAGACTACCCCACCTTTAGGAGGCCTCACCACAGTGTATAAGTGACCTGGTTGGTAGTGATTTCAGTAAGCCAAATGCTTTAGTTCCAAAATGTGAATAATTAGCAACATATCCCCCCAAAGAGTCCACTTCTAGAGTACCTACTCTGAATTAGGTCACTTGCTTTCTGAGTGTTTGATCTAGGTAGGCTAAGGCAAAGAACCCTGAGAGCATGACTCGGTGGCTACAGTTTATTTGGTCCAGTGTAATCTGAAGACATTGTTGTTCAGGATGAAAACACAAAGCTGGAAGCCTTAGTTCCAGAAGTCTGGAAAAGACAACCATCCTGAGTACGAAGCAACAGGAAGGGAGAGACCACGTAAGGAGTCCAGATGGGAGCAGCCTTGCAGCAGCTTTTTATAAGGTATTTGCTGCCTTGGGAAGAAACGGTACACGAGCTGGAAAAGGTACTGAACGCAACAACACAAGCACACTAACACAGCTCTTTTCCTCTTAGGAGCTCTTACAAAATATGGGACAATCTCAAGGGAAATTGCTTCTAACATTTCATGGGAGTCTTGTCCTTGTCGGCTCAGCCCTACCCCAACTCAACTTACATCCCTTCTTAAGACCCCACGAGCACCATGAACGCCTCAGGTACAGACAGTGACTCGTGATGATTAATCCGAGTGAAGCCCTCTCCACCAGACTTATCCAGGAGGTTACACAAGCCAACGTATCTTCCTTCTGGCCAGTTAATTTGAACTGAGTTTCTGTCACACGCAGCCCCAGAGTCCTGAGTAACACACATGGCAACCTAGTTTTCATTCTCTTTTTCTCATACATATAAAGATGCTTGCCATAAACACACACTAAAATAATCAGTACTCACTCTGCTATAATCAAATAAAAATAATTTTCCCCTCTGCATCTGACCCCTTTACTATAGGAATTTGTTCCTCACAGGAAGCCTAGGGTAGGCACGCAGACCAAGAAATGATGGAGGCCTAGTCCCCACAGCCATGGGGCATTAGAGGCTAAGACCTTGATATCAAAGCAGGATTTAGATTTGTCTCTCTGGAGTCTCTTTTCACTGCTACAAGGAGAGAAGTGTAACAGTAGGTAAAGGTGTGTGCTCTCTCTAGTACCTCTGTGGAGACGTTTGAAATAATGGGAAACAACCAGGGATAAATAGGAGAAAAATGGAATAATCAATCAAAAAATGTCTGTCGTGTACTTCCTTTGTGAAAGGCAGTGTTAGGTGCTGCGTGGTGTCTACAGATGGATAGAATATGGTCCAACAGCCTGAAGAAGACCACACTCTATTTGGGGAGATGAGACATGAATACAAACAGAAGTTACCCAAATAAAGGAAGCCAATACTAAAGATTGTAGTTGTACTAGACAGGAAAAAAAACACACAAGTTTGAAAGCAACATACATCAGTGCAAGCTGGTGTTTTATTAGTTCTTGGTTGCAAGGAGACTTTGGCTAACTTTAGCCAAAGTAAGAGCTTACTGGGGGGAAAAAAGGCAACATCCTGAACTGAATAAAAGCAGTGGTGGCTAGAGAGATGGCACAGAGGTTCAGAGTGCTTACAGAGGACTCGCATTTAGTTCCCAGCTGCCACATAGAGCGGTTCACAAACTCTTACAACTGCAGCTTCAGGGAACCCAACACCCTCCCCGCCTGCACCTGCACTCATGTATACACGCACATCGTAAATTAAAATAAAAGGGTCTTTTTAAAAAGGAGTTGAGCAGCAGAGCTTCAGAAGGAAGAAATCAGAGTAGCTCCAAACAGCCTCTTTTTGTACTCATGTGATGGTGGGCATGGAGAATAAGGCCTGGGCTTGGTTGGGAGGCAGTGGGGAGTGAAATGGAGCAAGGAGAAAGATGTGAAATCCCCCCCATCCTTTAAGCAGACAGAGGATGTACTTACTGTTCTTAGAGCCTGGGAAGAGATGCTCACGATGGTGGACCAGCTATAACTGATGCAGGGACCAAAGAGACCAGGGAGAGGCTTGTGTATACTGGAGGGCAAAACTATTATTACAGTGCCACCTCAGCCATAATGAAGAATTCTCCAGAATCATCAAAGAGCACATAGAGATTTTAACCACTTATGAGCCAAGAGCATCACTCTGAAACCAACCGTCTAGAAAGCTTTCCTGTGCTGAGACATCAGATTCAGCAATCAGTATGCAGGAAGAAACATTTGGCCTTCTGGCTTTATTGAGCACTATCGACAGGCCCAGGCATCCATGACAGCTAATCACAAAGTTCCAATTAGCTCTTGTCTCCTAATGCCCTTCTACTGGGATATTCTGTTCAAAGGAGGCCCCATGTATACTCTCACCAAAGGAGAGACCCCACAGAGAGAGCAAACGTCCCCAACATTGCCAGAGGGTGATCAGAAAACAAGCTAGTGTGAGTCTGGACACTGCACTGTATTTTATGGAAGAGGAAACATATCTTAAATTTTTAAAGTAATATTTTTAAAAGTCTAATGGCCACAGGATGGGGAGTTAAGGAGTGGGTGCAGAAATGACAGTATCATACACAACACCCACAGATGGCTGTCTTCAGCTCAGCCGAGTAGGAGGCAGAGAAGTTGACAAGGACTCCCTGCAATCTTTCTAAGAGATTTCTTGTTACTAATAGATACGATGATTCTACTGTCAGGAAAGAAGCCTTATTCTCCCAAAGCTCAGATGCCCGTGAAGAAACCCAGGAAGTCAAGCCTCGGAGGCTGCCCCAGTCTCCACTCACGTCTCTGGTCACAGCTTCGTCCAGAATCATCATACGGCCTTTTGTGCTTTGTTTTTTGTTTTGTTTTGTTTTGGAGTAGTCTGTCTTCATCTAACCCTCTCCTCCACCAGGCTAGGAAAGGCCCTGTGGGAGAGACACCGTGTGCAGCTCTGCTTGTAACAGTGGTGGCCCTGTCCTCTGGTTTGGTCATGAAGTGCAGGACGCCCATTGGCCACACAATGAAGCCACATTCTTCAGAGCTTCTGGACCTTCCATCCTCCTCCACAGGACTCCTGTCAGAATCCTGATGGCTCCAGAACTCGGGGAAAACGAAGAGTGAGATTTGTGTCTTATGACCTTTGATACAGTCAGAGGTACTCACGAATGGTGTCTAGTATCTTAAGAATCATGCTTCACACATATGTAGCCCCCTCCCACATTATCTCTGTGTGCTTTGTGAGGTCCTATGAGTGGCAGAGCAGGAATTATTACTGTAGTTTTATAGATTAGAAAATAAAGATTCAAAAAGATTGAGTGAAATTCCTCAGCTTATGTGGTTATTAAGTTGTGAAGCCAAGGCTCCACCCTGACTCTCCACGCCCACTTCCGGTTCCACAGGAGCAGAGAGCAGTGACTCAGTTCTACAAGGTAGGCCCAAGAGCTGTGCAGGCTTCGGTTTGAGCCCCCATACACCTTCCTCACATCAGGAGGATGCACAGGGTTATAACACTTCCTTTCCTTAGCTCTACAATACCAGTAGGACAGTTTTTGTGACTTCATTGAGTAAAAGGGCATTTTAAATACTTGGTAAGGGTCAGACTTTCAGCACAGACATAAGTTACTTAAGCAAGAAATCTATTTACCTACCTAGATTTGATACAGAATCAACTCATCAATAGAGGATTCCCCATACCTCCATGAGATCACATGAACAATTCAATGAAATTATCTTGGTGTTGAACTGAAAATACTCTGTGTTCTCTGTTTTACGTACTTGAGATATGTCATCTGTTATAAGGTCCTCTTGAACAGAATCTAATTTTTGGTAATATTTTCAGCAACATATATACAATGTAAATTGGTATAATCCTCTTAGGCAGCATTTGGGAAATTTATATTAAGAATCAGAAAAATGTTAATACTATTTGACTAAGTAATTCCACTGGTGGGAAATTATGTAAAATATCTAAGAATGCATACCCCATCACACACTCACATATATTTGCCACAGGAGTATTCAAAATAATATAGATAAGCATAATGCTTGCATTTTATTGATTTTCTCGGCGGCAGAGAACACAAACAAACCTAATGATAGTCAGTAAAGGAAAGTAGTAGAAAGTAGTTCTTGAGTGAATGGCACGACGAGGGATCAGAACTGAGGTCTGTCTAGCTCCAAGGTCCTTGGTATTGAGGCCTTATGACTTAACATAGGTCTTAACATGGCTCGTGGAGAGAATGTGACATGTACCCTGTAGTCTCAAGTTTGACCCCAGCTGGTGGCATGTTTTTGAAGGTTGTAGATCCTTGGAGGAACAAGCTTCTCTGAATGAAGTAGTTCTCTGGAGACAAGCCTTGAAGCTTTGCAGCCCGGTGCACGACCTATGGCCCTCTCTGCTCTCAGCTTCCTGATGCTGTGTGGTGAGCCGCCTCACGTTCCCACAGCCATCATTTGCTGACCCCACTCCATCGTTAACTGTATCCTTAAGCTGCTGTTTCTCATATATTTAGTCACAGCAACAAGAAAACTAATGAATACACCTACCTTCTACCAACATGAGTACTGTGATATGGGGCTCAAGACCCTTTTATCTAGTGACCATGTGTAACTGCTTGGTGTGAGTCCCCCTCTTGCCCCTGAGCAACTCAAAATGGGGAGTGAATGGGTCATAGCTCTATACAGACCCATGAAAAGGAGGAAATGGTATTTCCCTACAAGCAAGAGCTGTAGAGCAGATGTCCACCACCAGGGCAGGTGGCCACATCCATTTTGATGTATCAATTAGACAATATTTTATGGTCATAAATATGACAATTACAGATACTATACTAGAAGGATTGTTTTGTCATTTTAAATAAAAAGGCAGGATAGTAAAAAAAAGATTTCTGAATATACACTATGTGCTTAGGAAATTAAAAAAAATGATGATAGGAAAAGATGGAAGACAAGTCACCAAATCTGTATGAATAACTATGTTTCTGTCTGGTCTATGCTTGCCCAGTAAGAGTTCTTTCCTTGTGGGCTGAAACCAGAGAGTGGTTCAGGAGCTGGCTCTGAGGATGCCCCAGTTACCACAAGACGTGGAGCCAGAGGATGGAGGATTAGACAGACTCTTGTCATCTAGACTGACATGTTAGATCCTAGGACTTGAACAAAATCAATGCCCAAAGTCAAGGGTTGAGTGTAGCTAGAGTTTTCCTGCTTGGCCCACAGTCAGGACAAATCTCTGTCACCCGCCAGTCCCACAGCCGCTCAGACCCAACCAAGAAAACTCAGAGACTTATATTGCTTACAAACTGTATGGCTGTGGCAGGCTTCTTGCTAACTGTTCTTACATCTTAAATTAATCCATTTCTATAAATCTATACCTTGCCATGCGGCTCGTGGCTTACCGGCGTCTTCACATGCTGCTTGTCATGGTGGCGACTGGCAGTGTCTCTGCCTCAACCTTCCACTTCCCAAAATTCTCCTCTCCTTGTCCCGCCTATACTTCCTGTGTGGCTACTAGCCAATCAGTGTTTTATTTATTAACCAATCAGAGCAAATCACATTTGACATACAGAACATCCCACAGCAGTTGAGAATAAATTGTAGAGGAGGAAGTTAGACAGTCATTGCCTTTGGTCTGAGTTTGGCCGGATTGTCCCAGGTCCCTCCCTCTTCATGGGGACCTTGGTCATAGAAAAGGCTTGAGGGAGAGAGCAGGGGAGAGGAAAATAGATCAGTTCCTCCTCCTTTGTGATCATTTACATTTTCACATGATTCTGAGAGTGTAGAACTACATGGCAGAGTGTGTGCCTTGTGTACACAGACCCTTGGTTCAATCCCCAGCACCCCCTAGCCCCAAAGTACATGAATAAAGAGAACATATAAAACATATTGCAGTTTTAAAGTTTTGATTCATTTTATGTGCTTTCTCCGTAAATGCCTGGTGCATAGTCAGAAAATCTTTATATTTGGAATGTGAGAAAAGTCTATTAAATTCAACTGCTGTCGATATATGGGAACTGTAAAAACGTTACTCGGTTGGTTTAGATATTACCCACCTTTCTCCAACTCCCAGAATGCAGTCTTTCTATTCTATAACTTAACGATCCAAGAGGAAATCTTGCTTATGCTCAGATGTAATATCTTCACGATTGGTTCCTTCCAGGTTCAGTAATCTTTTGTTTTTATAATTCTCCAAAGATTCAAGGATGAAAGCATTGCCTACAGCCTTCTTTAAAATTTCTGCAGTGTTTCCCTTGACAATTTGAAGACAAGGAAACTGTGAATAACAAATCACTTTACACCAAGAAAATGGACTCTTTGCAAAACAAAGTAAACTATATAGGACTATATGATTGTGTGTGTGGTTAGGAACATAACACCCTTCTGAATCTCTATGCAGCTAAAGTTGACATTAGTCCTAGCTTCAGATTTTCCAGGAGGGAGACAAAAACAAACAGAAAAAGAACCGCAAAACAAAACAAAAACAAAAGAACTGACCCATGTAGAAAATACATGCATAATTATATACAGATTTTTGAGGAATCTGGAGAGGAAAATAAAAGTTTCATGACTGCTGACCATCACATTTTAAGGTTGACTTTTTTTTCTTTAAGGATTTATTTTATTTTAATTATATGTGGGTATGTGAGCTTGAGTGTGACTGCCCTCCTGGACCCCCTGGAACTGGAGTTATATAACTGCTGTGCCTGTTAGAACATACTGCTGCAAGAGCAATATTCAGCCTTACCCCAGCCGTCTCCCCAGACCCATCTGTGCACCTTTTTTAAGAGCAAGAGAAGGAAAAAAATATTTTTCAGAAAAATTGTCAACTCTGCTGTGAGGGAGAACTCTAACACTTCCAGAGGAAATGAGGAACTGGAAGTCAAACGAGCTTCCAAAGTCAGGTGGATCTTCCTTTAATATAAAACCCGCATTCTCTGTTCTCTGCCATGTCCGCAACCACAGCAGTTTCTCTTTTAACAAAATCCCTCAAGATATAAAGCGAGTATCAGGACTCAGGTACTGAGAGGGAAGACAGTCGACTGTGCACGGAATCCTCTGCAAGACCAGAACATCTCGGGAAGACCCGCACACTGCAGTCTCCAGTGCTCTTAGCTGTTTGTGACGGAAGCTTAGTCTTCAAATGCAAACTCAAAGGAAAATTAATTTGTTAAATTAGAAGGGGGAAAGCTGGAAATAGTGAATACCATAATTCAGTAGTTACGTGATATGACTTGAATATGCAAATACTCCCATTGGACTTTCAATTCAGCTTTGATGCTAGCTGAGCATTCTTCTCCCAAAGAGAATGGGAAAAATACAAGACAATCTTTTTTTTCACCTCCCCTCCACACAAAACTAGTCCACAGATCTGCATGTATAAGCACTAACTTACACTAGTATATTCGTTTTGTTCTGTGATATCATAGGCTGACCTTGAACTCACTGTAGTTGAGGCTGACCTTGAACTCTTCATCCTTCTGCTTTCTATCTCCTAAGTGCTGGGATTACAGGTGTGGACCACCATACCTGCTTTATCTGGCACTGTG
>CABHPR010056333.1:0-11733 GCA_902168415.1 Peromyscus melanophrys | reverse complement strand
CACACACACACACACACACACACACACACACACACACACACACACACGTTCATTAGGAGGAAAAGCAGGTAGAAATGTTAACCTAGCAGTGTTTGCCTTTAAGCCATTCCCAATGGTAAAGGGGACATCTGAGTTGAATCTGTACCAATAACAGAAACAGCAATCAAGAAGAGGAGAATGGTCTAGGCAAAGGGAACACCATAGGTAGAGGTGTGGTATGAGAGAATATGTTATGTTGTAAGACAGTAATGCGATCTGACATGTTCATGGTGTGTGATAAATATGAGGGATAAGAGGAAATCAATGGAGAGAAGAAGCTGGGGCAGAAGATAAAAAAAACTCCTAAAATGCTGATGCTAAAAGCACCAGAGATCCACTGAGTAATGAAGGCAGGAGAGCAAACACTTTTCAGATTTCTATTCAAAAGCCTCTCACTGGGCTTAGGACCCACTGTGATCCAGGATGACCCCATCTGGAGCACGTTAACTGAACTATAGCTTACCTGCCAAGACGCTATTTCTAATTAAGGTCCAACTCACAGGTAGTAAGAGTCAGGACTCAGACACTGTGGCGATTATTCAACTATTCAATTATTCAGTGCTCAGGTCAGTTTAGTTTCACACTGAAAGGATATCAAGCCAGGTTTTCGGTGAGAAGGGGAAACCTGGTCTGGAAATGCTGGCAGAGAAGTGTACTCTTACAGAGGAGAGGTCTTTAATGCTTGGCAACAGGATATGTGAAGATAAACAGATTTCAGAGGTAAGGAGTCTGATGGTAACAGATATCTTCCCCGATAACCGGTATTTACTCTGTGAAACAGAAGCTGAGATTATCAGCTGAGAGCAAAGAGACAATTTCAGAAACTGGTATGAAGTTTACAAACAGCACCTTTGAGAAGGGAGGAGATAAAACCAGGACATCATTAAAGACTGTCAGGAGTCACTGAACTTCCGTCTGGCATGAGGAAGTACGCACGTGATGGAGCACAGCTCTCTGGTCATGTTGTCATCCCCAAGGGTTTTAGGAGCAAAGAAGTCAGTTGGTGGGAAACGTTGATGGATGATGGATTTATATACTTGTGGGTTGAAAGAAGTGATATTATGAAAATGGCTGTCCCATCAAAAGCAACCTACAGATTTAAGGCAGTCCCCATCAAAATCCCCATGATATTCTTCTCAGAAACAGAGAATAGCAACTGGATAGCCAAAACAATCCTGAGCAAAAAGAACAAATGCTAGAGGCACTACCATATTGATTTTAAGTCATACTGCAGAGTCATAGTAGTACGTGAAAGCAGATGTCTCTGGCATAAAAACAGGTATGTAAATCAACAGAACAAATAGAAGATCCAGATGTAAACCCACGCAGTTAGAGGTGGCTCATTTTGGACAAAGATGCCAAAAGTGCACATTGAGGATTAAAAAAAAAAAAAAAAAAAAAAAAAAAAAAAAGGACAGCCTTTTTAACAAACAGTATTGGGAAACAGGACATCTAACTTGCAGAAGAGTGAAACTAGATGCTTATCGTTCACCTTTCACATAAACATCAACTATAAATGGGTCAAATACCTTACCAAAAGACCTTAAACTCTAAATTTTTTAGAGGAAATAAATAGAGAAAACACTTCAAGATACAAGCACAGAAGGGATTTTATGACTAGGACTCTAGTCACTCAGGAAATAATGCCAACAATTGACAAATTTATAAAAAATTCTGTACAGCAAAGGGACGAGTTCAATGAGAAGAAAATCTGCAGAACAGGAGCAAATCTTTATCAGTTGTATAACTGATAAAGGATTAATATCTAGAATACAAAGAACTGAAAACACTGAACACAAATCAAACAACACAACCCAATAAATAAATGAACAATTGGCAAAGGGTAAAATCCAAATAGCCAACCAATAAGCGTATAAGAGAGTCTTCAACCACACCAGCCACCATAGAGATGCAAATCAAAACCACATTGAGATTCTGTCTTTCCCCACTCGGAATGTCAGTCACTAAGAAAACAAACAACCAATTCTACATTGGATATAGACAAAAAGAAACATTTATACACTGCTGGTGGTAATCTAAACTAGTCTAGCCACCATGGAAGTCAGAGTGGAGGTAATAAACAAACAAACAAAACTGAAAATAAATCTTCCATATGACCCAGCTATACCAATATTGGCTTTTACCTAAAGAGTTCAAATGAACATATTACAGGGACACCTTCACATCAATGCTCATTGCTGCACAATTTGCAACAGCTGTTATGGAACCAACCTAGCTGTCCAACAACAGAGGAATGAATAGAGAAAATGTGGCATATATTCGCAATTAAACTTTTTACACTATGCCATTTCCATGTTTTCTAGATTGCTGAACAGACTTTACACTCCTGGATGCTTTAAATGGTTCTATATGTAGGTCTAGTGATGAATCTACTTAAGTAGCAGATTTAAACGTAAGCCTGAGTATCTCTCTACTCCTCTCCCCTTTTCTACTGTTGACCCCCGATCTGTCATCACCCTTCCCCAAACTGAACATCCTGGTTTTTATTAGAATCAATTTCTGTTCAAACAATTCTCTGGGGAAAAAAAAAAGCTATTGTACAATGAGCTATCCGCAACTCTCATGAATAATAAGATCAATATACCTGATAGTTGTTACATTCATTAAAGCTACAAAACAATATTGCACATAAATCCCACAGGAATAAATTTAAAATTATATAGCTTCATTAGAATAGTTGAAATGATGGTTATTTCTAGAAATGTCTGCTTTTTACAATTTTCATATGTGGCAGTTTGTGCAGATGCCGTACCATGACCGTTGGCACAGCACAGCATGTTTCACAAAGGAAAATGGTTTCTAGAATCAGCATCCTCAAAGGCCTGCAGTTCTGAGTTCTTTCTTCAACTTTGGGGTTTTTGTCTAAAATCTGACTTTAAAATAAATAACATTTATTAGTAATATGGATATGGAATCTTCTGTCCATTCTAGAATTTGCAACTCAGAATAGCTGATATTAAGATCTCTGTAGCTACCTCTCTATCCTCTTCCTCGTAACAGCTTTACCTGAGAGTGATCCGAAGGAATCATTTCACTTTGTCTGCTTTTTAAAGAGCGTCTCCAGTGTCACAAAGAGTAATGTTTGTTAATATATAATCTGAGGCAGTTTATAGAAACCTACGACATGATCAGAGGAATCAAGAACATATACACCTACAGGGTAATTAATTATATCTTTAGAATGCACAAATGTTGAGTTCTTTCTATATAGAAAGCATTTGCTAAATTAAACAACCAAACCTTTTTATGTACAGAAACCTGGAGTCTAATAGAGAGCATTATGAAAAGAACACAAATCACTCCAAAGAATGGCCGAAAGTGACAGGCTGCTTAAGAAACACATAGAACGCCTTCCTAGAAATTCCCTCTGTAAGGGAAGGAGGGAGGGCGCCCCTGGAGCTGTGAGGCAGCTGTGAGGTCTGGAGGCAGACCCAAGACATCTACAAATTCCCATCATACAGGCACTGAACTTGCCTCTGTTTATTGATGAAGCATTAATGAATGCCTTTGAACCCGATTACACTTCTGTCTTTCCCTACTGTTATGTGGGGGTGGGGTAGGGGCATGTACGTGTGTGATATAATGGTAAAAATCGTGTTATAGGACCACAAAATAAAAGTTGTTAGATAAACTCTTCAGCTTCTCTAAGATTCAGTCTCCTCATCTTCCACATGTTGACATGTAATGCTGTATAAGGGATTATCACAAAAACTAATGAGAGCATACCCATGGTACTCCCGTGGGCTCTAGCAGGCTCTTGTGCTTTCTACTAGTACACTGCTTTTTTGTCAACACGAGAATCTGAAAACTGTGAAAGAATACATAGTTTTAATTTTTCTATTAAACATATATAATGTTTTGTCGATCACCATTGTTTTTCTTTTTTTTTTTAAAGAATTTGATCTCTTTGGGACAAAAGAATAAATAAATGTATTTTCCTTCTATGCGTTATTTAAAATAAATATCCAATAATGGTGTGTTACTTTGACTTTAAGGCTTTCTAATGTATTCCCTTTGAGATGGCCGAAATCTGAGAGTGGGTCAACCATCACACATTCTATTTCTGACTTGTGGATTACGTGCTCCTTAGGGTTCTTCCCAGGTAAATGTAGTTTGATCAGACCTTGGTGATGTGGGTATTTTACATGGTGAGCTTCATCTCCCGGCACTGTCTGCTAAGACAAACATATCACTCAGCTAAGAAGATACAAACATTCCACTTGTTTAGCTACCCAGTGACTGATTTTTTTTTCATCCCAAAATCTGTCATCATGCATACAACCAGGCAAAGTATTTAAAGTTTATTTTGAAAGAACATGAAATCCCTCAAGAATGCTGGTAGATGTGAAATATTTTTTAGTAGGCTGGTAAATGTAAAATACCTTTTCTTAGCATAGCACTTCAACAATAAAGAGACCTTTTACCTGCTTTTTCTCCTGAGCATGTTTGGCAATTACAGTTTCTTCAATCGTAGTATCCTTTTCTCACTGGGCGTGGTGAAGACAGCAATTCACATAGACAATTGCTGTGCTGGTTTAAAGTGGGTTTTTCCTTGTATTTTACTCTGTAACAAAGGAAGATGCAGTTTATGATCGTTTCCATTCCCAACAGCAACCTGGATTTCTCACCCCAAATTATGTAACACTGAACTGCCAGAGAGCTATGCAGGAGACTCTTGGTATTTGCAGATTTAACACTCTAGGTTTTGAATATTTGCAATCGACCATGAAGGTTTGTGATGTGTTAATTGGCAGTTTTGCTGAGGTTCAAATTCGAATCATATGTACTTTGAACCTAGTGACTGAGGAACCAGTGCTTAGCCTTGCAGCCATGCAGCCTCCCTCTCCACTAAGACTTTCGTTGTTGTTGTTGTTGTGTTGTTGTTGTTATTGTTGTTGTTCGCTTTTCCTGACAGGCAACATTTCCTAAGTGATTAAAAACATGGTGTCTCTGAAAAATAAAACAAGTCATCATATGAAAGATTAAACATAAACCTTTCAATAACATTTGCTTGGTTTGGGGAATGATGTGCCACAAAACTACGTGTGTCTCGGCAAAGATTATTGGAAAATCCAGAAGTCTAGATAAATTTCCTCCATAGGCAAGGATTCAGAGATTTTGCTTTTCATGTCTTTGGATTTATCCCTTGCAAATAGCAAGAGTTTCCAGATATGTACTTCAGATGATCTGGGTGAGATTTTTAAGGACTAAAAGATTTTCCTGGCTTTGATACAGTTGAAATATGTCCCCTGAGCCTCAGACAAGAGTCCCCTCCCTTCTCATGAGGACTGAGGACTGTCCTTTAAGAGCCCCATTGGGCTCAGGAGCTATGCCTCATGCCACCACAGACCTAAAGCAGCACATACTAGGAAAATGAGGTCTTAGACTTTGGCAAGCTTTCACGTTGACCCTAAAGAAGATCCTGCACCCCATGCTGCCCTGAGCTCAGACTTTTGCTCATTGTCCATCAGCATCTATCACACCAGAGAGAAGCCAGTGGACCCAAACACCACACTGTGTGTGACAATATGTTCTTGTGGTGTGGGACAAAATAAGAAAACAGGTTTTTGCAGAGCTCATATTCTATTTAAAAGACTATTATTTGTTAATACGTGTTGTGTCAAAAGTATTTTCATAAAACAACAGATAGCAGTCAGTGGTTTGCGTTTTTATTGTTTCTTATTAAAATCTGACAACTTTACGTAAGTGTCCCTTAGGTTTTTGAAATTTTTGTTATCTTGGAATTCAGTAACTCATACATGGTTCTAAGACTACACAGAGAGACTACATCTAAATAAGAGATGACCTTCTTAGGCCTCAAGTTTGTCTTCACAGTCAGGAATAGATACAGTCTGGACTCTGGGATTCTTTTACACAAAAGCATGTGAGTTCCTGGGTTACCCTTAAACCCATCTCCTCCAGCTCTGTGCTTCAATGCCACTCAAACTATTGGGCCAGCTGTGTTTACATATCTCGAGCCATCAAAGCAAGTGATCTTTGTTCCAGTAACAATGGAGGCAGGTATACTTCACATTCATAAGCACCATCAAAACATCAATTCTTGGCTTTCATCCAAAGATGACAATTGTAAAAATAAGATTGAATCAGTGATTTATTTTGTATTTTGCCTGTATAATATTTGCATTTCTGTAAGACATTTGCGGTACATGAATAATGCTCAGGTTGGAAAATGAAGAGACTTAGGCAATAATTTTTAAAAGCATATTAAATATTTAAATGCAGTAGTCATGTCAAAGACCAGAACTGTTAGATAACGAACTTAGGTTACCTCTTGAATGGCTTTTGAAAACCTACATCTTCACCTGCTGTTCATCACAGTGGAATGCTGACCTATCAGTTACCTTGGAGTCTGCACAGCAGCTAAGCTCTGATCCCCGGATAGAGTCCTTGTGTTTAGGTTTACTTGATGAGAAAGATAAGTGGACTAGCCTTACATGTAAGCATAAGGTGGACATCCGTGTAAAAGTTAGACAAAACAGACGGACAGAAAATCAAGATGGCCACATGAGGAATAGAATACGGCCAACACATTTTTAAGACTATAGGCTATGTGCATAAGTCTAATTACATATGGCAAAATGAAACACAGGCAACCTCCAAAGCTATAGTGTTCCTGGTAAAGGTAACCTAAGTGAGAGACATAAATCACATCTGATTTCCTCATAGAAACAGTTATATTGGAGGATTATATGCCTCACCAAGAGTCTGATGCCTAACGTTTTACAGAAATCACCAGAAATCATAAATAATCAACAACAAATGCCATGCATACAGCATAATGCTTTCTGAGGTGCATATAAACCAAGCGGGGAGCTTTGTCGGGTCCCAGTCTTAGAGGCGATCTCTGTCGGTCCAGACCGGAGCCCACTGACTGGGTGGAAGACAGATTCTAGACAGTTCTCTAAAGATGTGTGGTCACTGCCTTCAAGGACACAGAAGTCTCTGACTTGATCTGACAAGTTAGTTTCCTGTTTCACACAAAGCTCTATGATAGGTTCTACAAAGAAGAGAATAATTCTCCCCCAATGAGGTATAAAGAGTAAGAAGTCCTAACTAAAGAAATTCAGGCATCATGCAAGGTCCTTCATCTTCTGAGAGTTGTCATTGCTTTTCTTGTCACGAAATCCTTTCTTGTAGAAAAAATATGAATGTGTGTATTTTTTTAAAAGAATTTTAACTAAGGAAAGTTCGAGCATCCTAACATACTATTAGAAGGAAACTGTAAACATGGGCCATACAAAGCTAAGTTGCCATCCTTGGTGGGAATTCAGAAAATATAGAAACAAAAAAAAAATGTGGAGAATGCTTTCCTCTTGAGATTTTCAGGACTTTAGCTCTGTTTCACAAACACTAGAACTTAAAAACCTTTGTCAAATGTTGGTTGATGAAAAGTTCCCAAATTCTGAAAGAAAAAAAAGTTCAGAATGGATAAGATCCTTAAAACAGAAATTGTTGAAAAGCCACTGAAAACTCCTTCAAAGGAAAGACTGTGAGAATGTTGGAAAGAGAAAGAGAACAACACCCACCCACCCACCCCCACCCCCCCGCGCACAGCCATTCCCAGAGAGAGGAAACAATTGCTCCTGTTGGGAGTGGAATAGAAATTTCTGGAATAACGCAGCAGAAGACTAAGCTAAAGTGGAGAGACAGAGACAGAGACAGACAGAGACAGAGACAGAAAGAGGAGAGCCTAGTCTAGAGAGAGCCCCGCTGTCCAAGAACTATCTGTTGTCTCGGAGTCCTCAGTAACACAGCCCCATCTGCATTCCTCATTTGTTCAGATGCAGCAAAACCAAGTACCATTGCACCAGCCTACACTCAGTGCTTTGCGAAGGAAATATAACAGCAATCTAGTCTGTATGACTCTTTCGCCTTGGAGTAATGAATTAAAAAGCCACTCCTTTCTAGGTACTCCGCGAGAGGTACACCCTACCTTGATTTTATATTCTAAACACCCCAGACCTTCTGTTGCTATCTCACTTAACAGATGAAAGCTAAGGTCTGAAGCAGTTAACCCTGTCACAGTAACAAGATATTTGAACCCAGACCTTCCACTCAACTGAAAATAATCTGTAGCCGTTTGCCCCAGCCTGGACAGATTATGGCTGTAGCTCCATTTCTAAGGGATCAATGAGAAAAGGCCTGGGTAAGTCCAAAGAGGAAGTAGGGTCAAGATAAGAGAGACATGCAGTTCCACTGTGAAAAAACAAAGGGGGGGGGGTTGTCATTAAAATTCATTTTAAACAAATTTTAATAATTAAATATAACCTAATTGGGAGTCAAGCCCAAGTCATTGTCAATTTTGTGAGCTGGCTTTTCTCTTTGTAAATTGACCCAATTGCTGCCCACCACATTCCTTTTGGCGGGGACACTGATGAGAGGTCCATCTCTCTCCTGCTTGCTCTTTCTCAGACTGCAGCTGCCTCCTTGCACCTCCCCCTCTCGATTCAGAGGCTTGGACCTGGGCCCCTCCTCTGCCGTTGACAGTCCGAAGCCCAAATGGAGTTAAGTCTCTAAGCAAACGCAATTTCCAGTTCGCTATTCCAGGGCCACAGAAATGTGAGGTGCCAACTGGAATGCTGCAGGTTCCCGGAGGAGAGGATTCAGGCTGCTACACGTTCTCCCCACTGCAGAACTCAGTGAAACAATGCCCCGGACTCAGCCCAGATGTGAGTCAGCTTTCCAAGAGCCCAGTCACCGCAGAGTTTGCAGCGCCAGATGTCCAGTGCAAAAGGGTTAAAACTGCAGATCCAAAGCGTGTTTTGCCACCTCCTTAGTGAGACAATCCTTTGTGATTACTCCATTATTCATCACCTCCCGGCAGATACCATCAGACTTGATTTGCTGAGCTAGAAATCCGTTTAGGTGTCATGTGTCAGCCAAACAGGCTTAGTTACAATAGAGCCTGATTAGTTTTCACCTTGGCCTCATAAAATGTGGCATGTGTATTAGCATAATGGATTAGGAGGAAAAGAGCATTCACTACAAGAAGTGAGTAAGTGTAGTCCTGGGATTTACACATTTGATCTTCGGTGCCTTTGACTCACTCCAACTTCTCAAGATTCGAAGGCTCCTTTCTGCCTGAAATAAGTAGTTTTGTATTTGTCCTTCCAGTTTTTATGCTGGCTTTCCCAAAGTGTCATACAGGAATTTAGGGACCGGATCTTCCTTACCTCTCTCTTGGGCAAATAGGACTGCTCCAGACTAAGAGCGTCTTCTGCATTCCTACCTGAAGTGATTGGCATGCAGCCATCCTCTGAGGTGAGAATCAAATCAAAGGGTCCGGACTCACTATCATGGGGGTCTGCAGGACCCACGGAGACAAAACTTCCTGCTGTAAATAGCATTTACACTTTATGAAGTTCATTTTTCTAAATATCATGAAAAGCTGTAGCTGAAGTTTTCTCCATTCCTGCCTGGCCCATGGTCAGGACAAAGCTCTCTCACCTGCCAGTCCCACAGCCGCTCAGACCCAACCCAGTAAACACACAGGGACTTATATTGGTTACAAACTGTATGGCCATGGCAGGCTTCTTGTTATTTGTTCTTCCATCTTAAATTAACCCATTTCTATAAATCTATACCTTGCCACATGGCTCTCGTGGCTTACCAGTATCTTACATGTTGAAACTCACTGCAGCGGCTGGCAGAGTCTCCTTACTCAGCCTTCCTATTCCCAGAATTCTCTTCTCTGCTTGTCCCGCCTATACTTCCTGCCTGGCTACTGGCCAATCAGCATTTTATTGATACAGAGGGATATCCACAGCAAAAAGCACAAGATAGCATTAAAAATAATCCCTGATCTAGGAATAGTAACCCCTCCCCCAGAAGGTTAACCAACACAAGAATTACCATACATAAACAGAAAATTAAAATAAAGCTCAAAATGACAAAAAAAAAAGGCTGGGAGTCTTCAATATGCCTCATATTATGCTGTAATTGTTTATGCTTAGAGCAATATAATATAAAATATTCCTGGGTGCCACATATTGTTCAGAATGAACTATAAGCATGACCTCAGGTAATCTCTATGTTAGCTTTACAGGGTCACCCTCACAGGGACAAGGAAATTCTGTCTCTAGATCTTATAGTCTGTCTAGAAAGTACATGATAGAGCCTTGAGTCAGACTCTGGGGAGCGTGACTGCAAGACTGGACCGCTTCCACTATGTCACCTGACCTCTCAGGCACTACAGCATGGATTTGTGGGTAAACCAGGGCAAGTAATGAAAACACATTAAGTCAGATCCCAGTGACCAGAAGGCATGGATCCATTCAGAAAACAGAAAGTGCCCTACCTTGGGTAGGAGTTTGTAGAAAGGGGGTAGGAGACAAGCTGGAGAAGAGATTTGGGTGAAGGAAGGCCCAAGAACCCAGGCTGAGAAGGGACACTTCACTTCCTGCAAGAGGCAGTGGGTAGCCATCAGAGACATTTGAACAGGCAGGCATATGACCAGAACTGAACCACGGGCTTATGAGTTTGACTATCATCCTTTCTTTGTTCAAACCCACTGCAGGAAATACATTTTGAAGGAGAACCTGGTACAAGCATATTTAAGAACATATATTTTGATGGAAACAAAAAAATGTAAAGCATAATACCTTTCCAATCTGCAAGATACTGATATTTACTCTTCTACTATTTCATCTTTAGTTGATTTTTAAAACTCACTGAACAGTAAGGCAAACACTGGCTTAGATCATCGTTGGGAGAGATGGAATGAGGTGGGGCAACCAATTACAAGCTATTGCCGAAGTCTAGATAGGAATTGAGAAATGAGATAGGCATATTTTTTAAAAGCTATTTCAGAAAAGAATGACTTGGCAATTCAAGAGGCCCCGGGGCTGATGACCGCAAGCAGAAGCTGGAAAGATGGATGAGGGAATTAGCTCTGTGTGGGAAAGAATTTGATTTGAGACCTGCTGGCATTTCAGCAGCAAGAAGGCAGATTCTGTCTCCAAAATATATCTGCACGGCAGTGGAGAGGGAGAACCGACAGTAAATGGGTATTGCCATCTTTCTGGAAATGAATCAGTGTCCTAGTGAGAGATGGGAACAGACAGATTTGCTTGAAGACTGACACCCAAGACTGGAGAGGAAAACTACTTTGTTCTGTTTTGGGGTTTTTTGTTTTTTTTTTTTTGTTGTTGTTGTTGTTGTTGTTTCTTCTATTCCAGTATAATCAGAATTTCCCCAGGCCACAGCAGAGGAAAAATAAGCAACCATAAGCTGTGTTAGCATCTGCTCACTGGCACTTGTCCACGAACTCATCGGTGCTTGTACTTTTCCTTCAGACCCCTGGTTCCAGTTGTCTTTTACTGTGTAACAAGCTGTCCCAGAACACTAAATCTTCCAAACAGCCCTGTCATTTTGTTCAGTCCTTTGTGGGTGAGGAATTCAGGAAGGGCGTAGGTAGGCACAGGCTCTCAGCTCCACACGGACCACTGAGGCAGCTGAAGTTAAGTAATGTTGTACATAGTTACCTTGTTTGGGTATCTGTACTTCAATGTTCCTTGGCATTTCACTCTGTTGGCATGGTATCTCACCCTCCAGAGCCTCTTCCTGTGGTCCCACCTTGAACCCTCTTAGAGCATGGCAGCCTCAGGATACCCTTTTGTTTGTTTGTTTGTTTGTTTGTTTGTTTGTTTGTTT